>KN818393.1:0-46813 GCA_000827485.1 Amanita muscaria Koide BX008
CGACGGCCATCGATGATGGTACGCTCTCAGCAGTTTCATGTGAACTTCATTCATTCACGCTAAGATATAGATACAGTACCCATTTCAAAGGTGAAACCACGACCGCTTAGTAAAATCAAAGCTCAGCAATGCAGCGAGAATGGCGCCGGTGGCTCAAGTGGTCGTCAAAACGTCTCGCGCCGACAGCAAGCGCAGGAGCAAGAAGTATGTTGACAAATACAGAATGTGTGCAACATATTGACTCTGGAACGTTTAGGTACCTGTCTGGAATACAGATACTGAGAGCCTTGTGCCTTCAACAGACAGTAAGTACATCGTTCCTTCTTCATGTGTGATATTGTTCAAGCCCTCAACAATGACAGCCGCCGTCGAATCAAGCGCGCCCCTCCCTGCTGCTTCGAGTACTGACACATCCTGGCCCGCATGTGCCATACTTCGTCTCAACAGTATTGGTGACGTGAACCTTAGAGACCAGTCACCGGAACTAAGGGTTGTCATACAAACGGCCATTCATAAAATCATTTCATGGATAATCTTTCAAGATGCTTTTCCGTCCCTAGTGACTCGTGCAACGTGGAACCGGGATGCCTTGCTCCAAGCCTCTGCTGACTTCATGAATGCTTCGCAAGAGCCATTGAAGGAAAGGTATAGGATGATACGGCAGCGTGTCGCCCTTGACCTCAATTTCGTAAAGAACATTGGAAGACTGGTATGTCGATTCTCTCTCTGTTTCTCTGTTACTGACGTCTACCAGCCTGATGCAAGGATCAGTATATACCGTGGTGGATTCAAGTCGGCCTGTGTGCAAATTGTTCAGAAATTTTATAATCTCAAAGATGGCTGTGCTGCGAACGTGATGGATCTAGTAAATGAAAACAAGTATATCTTCCACGTAACAACTAGAGTAAGTTTAGCTACTTCTTTATTCTCTGGCTAATCTTCGAATTACAGAATCAAGTCTTGGGCCACAAGCCATACGAACATCCAGCAATTGCTGAAGTTATCAAACAACGCCTGTTTGACGATCCTCGCCATCCGATCACTGAAGAATTTCCGGAGTTTTTTTCCGATGGAGAAAAACTCACGCAGTCTATAGTTGCGTTTGCGGCCACAGCAGTATGTTTTGCGGCCTCGGCTTTATTGAGTTTTGACATTAGCCTTCCAGATTCGAGCAGCTATTCAAGAGTGGAGCACCGGAAAAAGAATCCCTCAAGAGTTCACGGCAAACGCATTTACGGACATATATCTTGGTCACATGTTGTTGTTAAATCTCATCAAAAAGCACAAGCCTCGTGCGCATGCGCATTTACTTACACAGCTGTTTCGTAATGTGTCGTAAGTTGCAAACCCATTTGTTTTCATCACTAATAGTAGTGCATAGTTGCAACCGGCTCAACAAACCATCTGGTACAGCATACCTCGACTTACAAAATATGCAGACGGCTGAGGTCTAAATTCTATTGTTCATAGTATCTTTGTATATATTCAAAATTGTCTGGATCCTATCTCTCGTTATACTTTATATTCCATTTAATACCAAATAATAATCTGTTTTCTTTGTATAATCAAGTGTGAATTATATGTTGTGTTAACTGGCATTTGACAAACTGAGACGTAAATAGGTCTTATTTACGCTATGTTATGTCTATTCCTAATAGTTCACAAGATAATCCTAATATAATATAATAAGTCTTAATAAGATATAATTAGATCTTATTAGATTCAATTAACAACAGTGGTTTTTCCTGATGGCTTCTGGGAGAACAAGTGAGCGCCAATTTATATGCCCAGAGGGTTATTCTATTAAAGTTCTGGGGTTCATCCAAATTTATCCATGTACAAAGACATTGGTAAAGACGGACTCTCAGAATCGCCGAGCTTCATCGTGTGCGATCGCCACCACCATCACTCTTCCGTATCTATTGGAATTTCCTGCCGCACAGCTGTCTGGTTTACAGCACAGCACAGTCACAAAGCCTGGGCTAAAGAGCCAGTGCCAGTTGAATGCATTCAAGAACTCGTTACTTCGAGAATTGACGTAGATAACATGATAGCACTCACATTGATAGACCTTCACGAGAACCACAGCTGCTTCGATTGGACGATCTCAGCCTCGGCCGGTCAAAAGACTTCTCCCCCTTTCTTGTCACGATAGAATAGATCTTCGGGCTGGTAATCGCCTCATACTATTAGATATCAGCGTCGAGCTCATCGAGTTTTGCATCACCTCACCTTTGCTATTGAAAAGTGGGGAATTCAGTTTTAATTATCCAGTAAAGCTCCAAGAGTTCGTCGATGAGCGCCCTTATAGTAGATACCTATAACTTCAAATCCGTGATCGATCGATGTGATGTGATGTGATGAGAGCAAACGCAATACAAGACTATTCGGAAAAATGCAGCGTCCAGACGTAAGGCGCCTCAGACTAACTAAGAACCTAGCAATAGATTCTCTAATCTCCCTACTGACCTCTAATGGGCCAACTCGGCTTTAAGTTATATCACCTCGTTTTCGGGGTTACCAGGGGTTTTCATGGGCCCTCCCGGAGTTTTACCCTGATTATTCGGACAGTCACCCTGCCACTTCATACGATCTTTTACACGTCACATGTAGCTAGCCCCCAAAAGGGGTCCTTCTTACTTTCGTATGCTCTCCTTGTAGCCAGCGAAATAAAACAAATTCAATTTAAAAAAAAAAAAAAAAAAAAAGTGATGTGATGTGATGCGGTTGAACGATGCCATCGCGCCAGTCACAGTGTGACCCGGATGTTCGAAAGCTGCTAGTACCATCCACAGGACGACTGCACGTTACTTGGCGCTTGAAAATCGAACTACCAAGGACTATTTTCGTTCTATCTGAACCTATTTTCAACGTTAACAATCGGCATTCTCAAAGCTCCATTGTGGAATGGCATATCACTTGTCATCGTGGGATCCGCGGCATTGTTACTTTTTCAAGTATCCCAGCTTAAAACAGGCAATTCGTTCCAATAGGACGTGAATTCACCGACACACAGATCTCCGACATCAAATTTCGGGCGAGATGCGTCCTGCCCTTCCGATTCGGATTTGTTGATGGCACTAGCTGGTTTGCAACAATCTCTGGTTGCTGCAGTACTTCAACTGTCGTGGACTTAATTACATAGGCATATTTTACTCCAATTCTCTGCTGACTGCCTCCATTTTCTTTTACAAACTTTTTCGGGAAGAAAACTGTGCCACATCCTCTCAAGGGCCTCCATTGTCGGTACTTCTCAAAAATTCAGGGGTTGAACTACCTTCCACCTTGTCTCTTCCTAGAATGTACATCTGTCAAGCGTGACTCCAGGCAAGGAGTTAACTTTAAACGATTTAGCTGATATTAACGTCTCCATAGTACGTCTTGCTCGCTTCCGCGGAAAGGTTATTCTTTCTACAAGGCAAGAATGGAATGGCCACAATTCGTCGTCGTGCAAGGCGAGTACTATAAAGAAGGTATTGGAGGAATGTCAAAGTCTCAATACCTCTCCAAGCAGTGATTTACTCGGACCCAACATGAGGAAGGTGTGCAGCGTGTATATATTCAACTCACGTTGCGATGCTTACTTGTATCTAGGCGTACGCTCTCGAAATCAAGAGTATTTGCGACGAATTTCTCCGCCAAGTCGAAGTGCCGTTCAAAATCCCCGAGGTCGATCCCGCATTCTATGCCGACTGCTGTCGTGCGGCAAGGGATTGGGGTATCCCCTTGGACGGCACAATCAACATCTTACCGTACCTCCGCATTGGTACCGACTTGGCTGAACTTGCCTACGGGCATATGAGTCATGAAACGCAAATTTATGTTGCATTATTCACAGCCGCAATCGTTGGATGCGAGGATGCATGCACAAGCGACATAGAATTGCTGAAAACATTTGGGCAACGTTTCATTAAGGGACAGAAGCATGGAAATCCGATACTTGACAGTTATGATTTACTTCTGAGAGAGCTAGCAGAGAGGTTCGAGCCGTTCGCAGCAGAAGCTATGCTCCAGTCAGCCCTTGACTTCTTTGTTGGACTTGTGTTGGAATACGAGCTGAAACAGCAGCCCGTAAGTCTTTTATTCACCGTCTTTAACAACATTGTCTGATCATAGTAGACACTTGCGAGACCGGCCCAGGAATTCCCAAATTTCCTGAGGGTTCTGACAGGTGTAAGTCGCTTATACACAATCCTAATGTTCCCGGATGGGATACCGCTGAGATCCTGGATGGAAGTACGTAATTTCATTCAATTTTTAAATGATTGATGACGATGTCCTGACCTTTTACAAAGTCTCTACCGTCAATGATTAGCTATATTCATCACGTCAAGTACGTAGGCACGAGCGATGAAAACCTCCTTCTAAAATATGATTTAGTGACATCTTCTCCTTTTACAAAGAAGAACTCGTCAACGAGTGCAATAATTTTATTTCCATCAAAGCGCAGTCAGGCGGAAAAACCAAACTAGAAGCACTTCAAAGCCTCGCTGACGAGACTGTAGATACGGTCAAAGAGATCATTGCCGTTCTTGCTCACAACCAAGATGCACTGGAAGCATTCAAGGACTTCCACAAAGGATATGTCTATTTCCATACAGCATGTAATCGGTACAAGATGGCCGAACTGTGGGCTTATAACGGAGAGGATGCGGAATAAATGTAGATCTGTGGCTGAGAGTGTTGTTATTTAACTCTAACGCCTCTCCGCAATAATGCATAGAGTTGTCATCTTTTCTGCAGTCCGGTTTCACCTCGACATCATGGGTGGTTTGCGAAACGTGCTGGAAATGCATATAGTAATTGATGTAATGTGGTAGGGGAGATAGTGGCGTTACATTGCCAAAGCCGTCCTAACGACGCTTCTTTCCACAGCCTATGACGTACATTGGAACATGTTGATCGATGCCACCATCGTGTCGTAGCAACGATTCAATGCTGATCATTCTCACAGTTCTGCCGCCGGTGGGTAGTATAGTCTACGTACGTTACATTGTTGTCCTGCGTCCATCACGACAGATTTCCCAATCTTTGGAATTTTTTTCGTGCAGTTCCGTGGCGAAGTTCTACATCATTAACAGTTAACAAGTGCGCCTCGCCGATTTCCACGAAGGCGACAATCGCATGCTTCAATAGGTGCTACCGTATCCCGAATTTTGCTTGTCACAATGCCAGTACGGGGGTTGAAACCCAGGTTTCCTTACAACATTTGCAGCATTGTCGCAGAATCAGGGCTTTTGACCATGACTCACTGGTGCAGCGCTGGACGGAGATAAACATGACTACTATTTGACGTAGCACTACGTCTCAGGTTCGGCGCCCGGCGTGGATCCATTCTTTCAAGTTGCTTGTGCTGCTGGGATTACATTTCACCTATTTGTGTAGAACAACAACAGGAGGACAGTCAGCGTCACAAAATATGGAAATTATACAGGCTGGAGGCCTTTGTGATTCGGTTATAAACATCAATGGAGATAGACCGTATCTTGTGATTAATACAACGAGTTTGGCTCTCGATTGGTTCTCATTGCCTTGGGGTTTGTGACGCAATGGTCTATAGCATTTAGCAATCCGGAGCTAGAACCTGGGTCAATGTTAACTTTGGATATGAACCGGGAGAACCGTTCTATAAGTGGACATCAGAGTGAGGTCGTGGCGGGTGCTAATGGGACAATCTTGAGCAGTGATATTGACCTCGCGCTTCAGCGCTGGATCTATACCTAACCAGCTGACCGTCATCATCTGAGAGATGACGAGATAGTTTTACGTGACATCTATTCTGAGTTCGTGATCATGAGTTACGCGGGAGACCTGCTTATTAAAATTTCGGGAATACTTATACCTGATGGCGGACTTGAGAGCTGTAACGGACGAAGATTACTACCATGGTCCCGTCGGGACATTGGTTCCTCGGCAGCTACCGGATGCTTTACCCTGCTGAGAGATTTTTGCTACTCCTGCGTAGTCAACAGGACGCAACAAAGAAAGGAGAAGTACCAAGTCACATAGATGGATATATCCAGCTGCTTATGAATCGCACCACTCTTGTACACTTAGCTGATGTCAGTAACACGGTACAAACGACTACCTATCATGTTTTATTAGCGTTATTTTCCGTCTTTCACTTGGATGTGGAGATTTGGTAATGAGATCTTGTAGAGTTGCCTTCTGGATCTTTTAGCACCGCCGCCCTTGCCTGCGGCATCGCCCGAGGATCGGATGCTGATACGAATCCGGCTGAGCCCAGATATTCATATTCATTTAGTCTTATTCAACGCGCTCTCGCCTAGGTTCATGAGGAATGCGTTGCAACTTGCTGGCGTTGGGATGCGCGAGTACCAGCAGTACGCGCTATTTGCGATTATTTGCACTTGACTCAATTTAGTAATGTGCACACGTTGACGCCTTTCCTGTTTCGGACTTCGTCATTCTCGCAGCAACCAACTACCCAAATCTTACGTCCAAGATACCAGTAACAAGGACATAAACTATGGGAGGAGTCCAAAGTCTTACATCGTCTGAAGGAGCAATAGCAGCGACGGCCACATTGGTTGTTGCTGGCGCCGTGGGGTACGGAGTTACGACAATGTCGCAACAGCGGAGCGGAAGAAAGGACGAAGGTTCTTCGTCGAGGACAGGAACAGGTAGTAGGGGAAAGAAGAAGAAGAAAAAACAGCACGACGGTGTCGAGCTTGATTCTTGCAGGTCTGCCAATGAGAGTGGGGTCGCGACTGTCAGAAGTACAACAGAACAGGCGGAGACTGTGACTGTCGTTCCATTTCCTGGAGTCATTCCCGGAGATTTTGACGTGGCTTCCACTGCCGCGAGCATATCTTCTAAAGGAAAGGTCAAAGACAAGGGCAAGGGCAAAGCGAAGCAGACGGCCGGCGACGATGGTGCTTCCTCCGCGACCCCGAGCGAATCCCAACACCCGAGCGTTTTGGCTTCAGGAAGCAAGTCCAAAAAGGCGAAGAAGAAAAAGAAGCCTTCGGGTCCAGCTTCTTCCTCAAATCTTGCCCCCAGTCTCGTAGCTTCTTCCTCGAAGGTTTCTACAGATGTAGGCCAGTCTCGCTCCGCGGCACCCGATAAAGAGGAGAACCATCCTTTACAATCATCCGCTGCTGCGATAGGATTAGAGTCGAAAGCTGCCAAGTCACAGGACAACCTCAGGTCCACCGGTTCGTCCTCAACGGAGGACGAGGGAGCTAAGAAGAAATCCTCTCCAGGGACTTCGACGATCGGAGTGCGGACAATGCCGGGTGTTGTACCTGTACCGGTCATCGTACACCCACTCCGTGGCTACGTCAGCTCGCATGACACAGACAGTTCCTGGACACATGTCCGACGGGACGGCGGCAACAGCAAATTCTCTCATTTGAATCAGTCATCTACAAGTGGGATATCGACTACAGAATTTATGACAAGCGATGCAGGTATCGGTTCCTCTGTGACCGATGATGGATATCCTTCATCCCCTGTGGTGGAGCGCCTCGAAGATACAGAAGATGAAGAAGTACAAGAAGAAGGTTCAGGTTTAGCAAGCGGTTACCCCCGTGACACCACAAACACGCAGAGAAGGCCGTTGGCGGAGAGGCTTTTACCGAAACCTCGAAAAACGGGCGTAGAGGAGTCAGTGTATTTTTTGTTAGAGAACTAAAAATTATACTGACCGGTATTTTCCTCCTTTATTTTGGCAATGTCTAGTATGCTCGAGACGCCAGACCACCCGAGTCTTGCACGTGTAATGCGTGTGCGTCCAATGTCAGGAGAGAAACCTGCCTCTGGCTTCTCGTGGGCCGATTATGAAGATGTCCATGTAGATGAGGGCGCTGGACACGATGCTGATGGCGAAGACGACGGCTGGGGTGTCGTCCGAAGCCGAAAATCGAGTAAGAAAGGATTGGCTCTCTCTTCCTAAGCCTAAAAGCTGACTGACTGGTACAGAATCTGATCGTCTTCCCGCCTCTGCCGAGGCGAACACCGCGGCGCCAAAATCACAAGTGGAGAAGGTGTCAAGTGGTGCGATGTCAAAAAAGCAGCGACAAAACGCCAAGAAACGCGAGGCGGCAAAGACTGCTAAAGCCGATGCAGAGGCCCAACGGATCTCGACTTTGGCTAAACATAAACAACAGTTTGAAAAGGACAGGACAATGGAGCAGATCTCCACAACTGTCGGAAAAGCTCCAAGTGGAGGTATGAAAGCATCCGTTGACAGTAATGGCAAGCTCGTCTGGGATTGACCGCATGCATTAATGAGATTCTGGACGATCGACAGGACATCCTAGCTGTGATCGTCCGAATAGGTTCATTATGGAAGGTCTAGTGTATAGATGGAAAGTACAAAGGGAACGCACAACGTCCGTCGTGGCAGAGGGTTTTTCACATACATTAAAAGTAATAATCACAACGAGTGGAGGTAGGTTTTAAAACGGCAGTGATGGATATCGGTTGCATAAAGTGCCAATGGTCTATTCGTAATAACAGTATGAACGGGATAGCATATGTAAGTATAACGTTAAGCTTGTGAGAGAAGATGACGTCCGTTGTTAAGGAGTTAAGGAATTGATTGCGCGATATAGTATTAGCGCCAAATAGGACTACAGAATATGGCATGTGGTCTAGACTTGAAATGTCCACATGTTGAGTTGAGCGAAAACGGAGATGATTGCCGAAATTGCCGCCACGCACGTCAGTGGCTAGACCACGCTGAGCGGGCATGGGTGAATGCCGCAATCAGGAAGGAAGGGCCTTCCGACGGGTGCAGAAGTAAAGATGTTGATTATAGCATAAGTATGTAGGAGAGCGGTTGCATATCGATCTCGACCGTCATCCTAGCCAAGAACACGCCTCCCCGCACGCAATGTTTTGACAGGGAAGGTGACTGATGGCGCGAGGGTTGTGAGTTCGTGTGGGCCGTTGAAACGTTGGCAGGTGACGCAGTGGCGCTTTTATGACTGATTGCAACATGGTTGGATGGATGTTCCATGACATCACGATTGAATACTGCCTTTAGCCCTTTACACGTCAATGGGAAATATCATGAAAAACATGACAAGCTGACATTTCCGTGGAGAATCAGTTGCCCTTGTCATATGTCTAGGAATGGAGCTCCTCGTCTTCTTCGCGCGGTCTAGTCAGCTTGGTAACCGAACGCCATTGGGAAAATAAGTCAGGATATTAGGGAAAATTTTACGAAAGAACATATGACAGTTTAAGTTATTCTGATGTCCGCTTTACCGTCGAGCATCCCTACGTGAGACCGTCTCAGGATCGTGCCAGCGGCTGCCATGTGGCAGACCTACCCGATAGGGAACTGGCGGCGACGTTAACACGGTCGTGCGAGAATGAGCGGTTGCAGACATGGTGGATGTGCCCTCGCGATTGTCAAGGGTGTTTGTGCCACTGAACGAGCTTGCATAATGCGGCACAGGGCCAGGGGGTGAAGAAACGCGTGGATCACTGCCCACAATAGTATGGTTGCCAGGCCTTTCAAGTTCCCGTACATGGTGCGCAGCCGCTCGCCCGGCCTGAGCGTCTGCGCGCGGAAGTTTTTTGGCTGTGGTTCGTACGGTGTAGTGATCGATGCTATTGAGAATAATGCCCCTTTTGGAGGAGAGGAACTCCTGGAGAGCGGCCTGGTGCTAGGCACATTAAACGTACTGCTCCCGCTGGCGATTGCAGGTGAGTCGACAGTCCTGTGCTTCAGCGCTGATACCATCGGAGAACTAGATCTCAGATTAGTGTGAGGAGCACCGGGGTTTGGAAGGGTAGGCCCGATGGGGGATCGGAGATATGGACTATCAGCTCTGTTAGGGCGTTGAGTTGCGGGAACTCGTTGTGCCTGTGGTGAGGAAGAAGGAGAACCGCCGTGATAGGCCTGAGTTCTTTGTTGCGGTAATGATGGATGTCCACTATAACCGGGGTGAAATGATGGCACAGCTTCGGCCGCTATAGCCCCTGGAACGCCCGGAAGATGTCGATGGTGACTCAGTGGGCGGGGTGTAGAATCGGGTGGTAGTAACTGATTAAGGTAGGTTTCCAATTCCTCCACACGAGACTTTAGCTCATCGAACTCCTGTCGAGTCACATCCTTTCCCCTAAAAAAAAGATTACGGAGTTGAACGAAAATTACGGTTTGACTGAAATGGAAACGTTAACGTACACGGGCTCCACCACATGCCAATGACACTTTGCTTGTTCCCCTCTGCGCGTACACGGCGCGCATGGCTGGGATCTGTGGGTAAGAGGACATTGCAGTCAGATTGCTATTTCAAATCCAATGCGGTCTGCAGTACCTATCACACTTAATCTTGCGCCGTTTGCATTCTACAGCAAGTCATTTCCGTGAGTAATGGAGAGCCGACCGGCGTGGATGGGAGGATTATGTGAAATAGGCGGAAATAGGATGAAACGTTGGTAACAGAAAAGAAACACGCGAACAACACGAAACGAACGAACGTAGGACCCCGTCAGAATGACTCCCTTGTACTAGTTGTAGTAAATGCTTACCAGTGCAACTCAGCGCCTGTCTCCGCCGCTTTTTCTTCGGGGGACATTGCTGTTCAAGTTCATCAACTTCGGAGTCTGGTAGAGGATACGGTGGGTTGCTCTCGCGTGCACGCGACGCATAGTGAGGCGCCATGGAATGCGGGTGGCCTTGAGAATAAGGATCAGAAGCATGAGCAGGGTAGGGCATACGAGCCGCACCCAGGCTGTCTGCCATAGTCACTGGCGCGGACATTCCAGTAGGTGGTAGATACGGATGTAATTGTCGAATCGAAGGCAGAGGCGTCTGAGAGTGCGTCGATGCAGATCCCGACGGTAAAATGTTCGACGGTGGCGACGACCGTCGAGTGTTCTGGACATCCCCAATGCTGAGGTGAGCCCTCGTAGGATGCATAGAAAGGTGGTCACCGCTGGTTACCAGACCTATGAGAATGGAACCAAAGAGATATAAAGGGCATGGGACCGACCGCATGCAGATCACATTGCGGAGGACTCTTATGGGCTTGATCAAAGAAGATTTGAGTCAGATGACATCTAGTCCAAAGTAGACTAATTTCATGCCTGGAAGAGACAGGTTTCCCGGCGCAAATGGACCGTGACCAAACTATAACGGTAGAGAGCCAAAGTGCCGGCGATACAGCGCGTCAATGATGGTATGTAGTAAGATCACTTTGGCGACTGAACAGATCCGACTCGATTTTTTTTTGTGTTTGATGATGTCCTCATGGACAGTGTCCGATTTCGCCGTTATTAATCTGGAACGGAACGAAATGTTGAGATGTTTCAATCATACCTGAAATAAACAACTCGGAAAGCGGCGTTATGGGTGCTGTAAAATCGGCCCCTGCCGTATCAACCCGTCTTATGTCCGTGTTTCCGCAAGCTCAGGCGTTCAACGTCTGTGGCGTAAAACTTAGGGAATCCTGCGGCAGTCGATTACCACCGGCAAGTTTGGACAGCATCAGCTGCTAATCAACCAAATCTGACTGTATGCAGGAGTCGTGGCCCTTCTCGGCATTGCATCCGCCTTGACACAGTGTGCGTAAAGGGGCGGTCACAAGGCTTGCTATGCACGAGGAGTGCACCCTATTCGCTACCTATCTGTAGATGACGCGCAGCTCCGCTGCTCCCACACGTAGGCCCATACTTCCGATGAACTCTTTTAGCTCGCTGTGGAGTTATGGACGATTATCGATGGCTCAAAGCTAAGGATGCAAGTCACTGGATCAAGTCAGGTTCAGGGTTCTTTTCGGACTTAGCTGTCGATTGCCGTCGGGTTCTTTACGCGAAGCCTAATCTTGACAAAATCCGAATGACGAGGCGTGCCTCAAGGCTTTATAACTCTATTAGAACTTGTGAATATCCCCATTCCCTGACCGTGGATGACGTGGCGCCATGGTCATTCAAATAAAATTTTCTATTTACCTCCCGTCCCAAACGGACATGAAAAAAATAGCAACGCAACCCAAGTCATCGTATTCTATTGAAAAATTTAAACGTCCGACTATATCCAAAACTGATTAGCCACTCGTTCAGTAAAGAGATAATCGATCGAACGGCATGCCCAGTCCTGGAGAGCATCGCTCTTCTCGTCTACCATATTTGTGCAAGATTCCATCGTGAAGAAACATGCAGGTTCAAGGTGGAGGACGAGGTGACTGTGAAGAAGAAAAAGCAAATAGATGAAAACAGAGCTTATAACTCAAGCTGTGCTTGGTCCGTGCGCGGGATCTGCTTTGCTACAAAAGCGTGGCACAAACCTTAATTTATTTTCTTTTTTCATCGAAAGTTATACCTCGTCATTTGGGCTCTTCCTTGGCCCCTTTACTTGGAAGGGCTTGAACATAGACGAGGGAGACGAACGCTCTCTCCCAAGATCGTGGCCCTTGCAACCATGGGTTTTACGGCCCGTAAGGGAGCAACACATGTGCTGTCAACGGAAAGGCTTTCCCTCTCTGGTATGTAGGCCTCATGTCCATAACTTGGACCCCAACTGGCCAAGCTTGCCTCGCGCAGTCGTCTAGGCTTCATATCGTACATACAATTGATTTCTCCACACGGATCTTGTAATTAAAATAAAGCCATTTTTGTCATTCCATGACATGGATCAGTTAAATTGTAATGCTGTCGTATGTTGAATCGAGTATCTCTAAAAAGTACACGAATGTCTGTCTGGACACGGGAATTTCTCACTGCTCATTAACGAACACCGCCGCCATACCCATGCCACTGCCAATACACATGCTTGTCACGAAAATTTTATGACCATATTGCTTGGCAATATTCAACCCTGTTGCAACCTGGCGTGAACCAGCTACAATTGACATGAGCACGGATCAAATGACGACAAAAAGGAGAAAAACGCACTGCATCCAAGGGGATGCCCTATAGCAATCGCGCCACCATGCGGATTCACTTTTGCATAAGGGATCTTCAACTTTTCAATCGAGTAGACAGCCTGGGAAGCAAACGCTTCATTGATTTCAAAAAAGTCAATATCGTCTTGGCTTAGCCCCGTCTTCTCCAAAACTTTGGGAATAGCAAAGGCTGGTCCGATACCCATAATCCTTGGAGGTACGCCAACTACAGCCGCACTAACGAACTTGCCCAAAATTGGCAAGCCGAGGCGTTTAGCAACTGAACGCCTTGCAAGAAGCACTGCAGCGGCACCATCAGACACCTGAGATGCATTCCCTGAACGGGGGAAAATCCCAGTCAGAAATTAAATACAGCGGACATCACCGGGGTAACGGACATACCAGCATGTGTAGTTCCGTCCTTCGCGAAAGCTGGTTTTAGCTTCGCAAGGCTTTCGTATGTGACGCCATCCCTGATACCATCGTCCGCATCTACCACGATCTCAACTTCCTTCTCAGTCTTTGGATCAACAATCTTTGTCTTAATGGGAACAATCTCAGCCCTGAACTTGCCAGCCTTGAGGGCTGCAGCTGCTTTCTGGAACGAGGCTACAGCGAATCTGTCTTGTGCTTCACGGGTGATACCGAAATCCTTGGCAACGTTCTCGGATGTAATGCCCATGGGCAGGAGGCAGTCCTCAGCTTCCTTATTCTCAAGTAGCTCGTCTGCGAATTGCGCCATGGCGGCTGCACCATACCCTTTGGTCATTGATTCGACACCAGCGCCTGAGAAATAATTAGTATGTGGAACATATCGGGACTAAAATAAGCCCACGCACCGATACCAATATCAATCTGACCGGTCCGAATCTCGTTCGCAATTTGATTTATGGACGTGAGACCAGAAGAGCATTGACGGTTGACAGTGTTGAGAGGAGTAGTGTTCGGGATTCCGGCCGCTAATGCAGCTATGCGTGCAGCGTTGGCCCCTCCCGCGGGTGGGAGAACGTTTCCAACTGACACATCTTCGATAAGTTTCGGATCCAACCCAACGCGTTGGTATACGGCACGCAGAACATGCGAAAGAATGACCTCTGGGTTCGTGTCTTTGAAACCGCCTTTGCGACCCTACAAAAACATGGATGAGGTTAGGTTCGAATTCCCAACGAAGCATCCATACCTTTGTAATAGCAGACCGTACTGCGGAAACAATGACCACGTCGTCGTCGTGCTTTTGGAGAATGCGAGCCTTGGCCCCGGAGCTAGAAGCTTGCAGTGACATGACTCTTTGACAGCAAAGCGCACGAAATGTTGGCCGCGATGGCCTTATTAAGGAGGTTGATATCACATGTAACACATTGTTCGGGGGTTGAACCGGCAACGCCCCCGGCTTACTCTACTGTGTTTTACGACTGTCAGCATTTTCACATTGGACACGGCCCACAAGACTCGCTCGACCGAGGGCTACCCGGTCAACACCAGCAGCAGTGAGGGCTCCTCATGCCCACGTCAGCGGGCGCTTGTTGGATGATATTATGTAATCACATGTCACAAGCCTGAGAATCAAGCGCCTATGTCGTGTCCTGATTATCGTCGGTGATGCTCTCCCAGATCAAGGGTATGCGGTGATAACACCATGCACCGTTCCTTAAAGACCGCCCAATACGTTGTCAATGACTCGGAGATGAATATCGCCAAAACGGATTTCCCTAACGCCCAAGTCTGATAACCTTTATTTCAATTGTGAATGTATGGTCGGCAGGGAAGAGGATGGTTGTCATTTGACGTTGCCGTGAGGACGAGCTGCGCAAGCACCTCAATTTCTGGCACTTCCCTTTTCGCCTTTGGTGAGAATTACTGCGCACTTGGGTTGTTTGCCCCGTACAAAGTTGTGTATCCAATAACGTATACTCAGGTGATCAAAAAACGACATGTACTCCCACGCTAACCTTTCCCATCACGATGGCCGAACTGGTCCGACATCATCGATGTCCACTCAGTTGCCACCACCACCACCACCACCACGTGCACCACAAACCGAACAACGAATGTGTTAATTATGATCCTTTGATCTCAAAAGGCACACGACTTTGTACCTCTGCCACCGCATCAGTGGCATCACTCATGCGGCCGTGCGGTCAAACAAAGGAGATGTCGGCGGCCTATCCAACATCCGATGCCCCTTGTCAGAATGCTCATTGTTGATCCATCTCTACACAAACATCTTGATCCGGTATGAGTTGTAACATTGATTCTAATAGGGATCTATTCCGCTTGAACGGTGTAAACGTAACAGAAGGTCTGTACGGACGAGGCCCGGATGGTTATCCGCAAGAGATATATCGGGATTTGAGGGACATGGGAACCGTTCACAAACAGTACAAAGGCTTACGCAAGCCCTTGCTGTCATAGATGCATATAGACTGGTGCGGAAGTCCGTTCCACCACTATGTACATACACACACACAGTCACGATACCTCCATGCATGTCAGAAGCGGCTGTCCCAGCCTGGGACCGGCGGTCCTTTACTGGGGTATTCTTTGGGAGTTTTCTCATAGAGATGGAGCGTTCCTGACTCCTCGCACCACAGCACGACGATCTCCATATCTTTTCCATAAATTACAGCCGTGACAACGTCGGTTCTTTTTGCATAGCGAGGGGTGAGTAAATTCCAGCTGTCGATCGGTGTAATGGTGTGTCACCACACTTATCCAGTAAGCTTTCGCAAGCCGAGAGTTGTTTATGCAACCGATATGTAACAAGGTTATGTAGCATGTGGTGCGTCGTAAGTCCTGGGTGCATTGCTTATTTTTTTTTGTCCAGGGCGCTACATAGCTCCATTGACATCGGAAATGTACTTGCTATACAGCAAGTATAATTTAATGAACGCGCTCGCAATGGCTCGCATTTGACTGTAGAAAACTCGGAACAACACCATCAGATGCTGAAATGAAACAAAAAGCTAAACAGTTTTCCGGTGTTTTGAGCGCAAGTTTTATAAATAAAATTTGATACCAAGCCCAGCTAGCCACTGATGCTGTATTATACCATATATGTAGATTTACTAGACATGACGACCTTGTGCAGAATCCAGCGACATGTCTTCTGCCACTAGACAGATTACAGTAAGCATTACATATGTAGTAGACGCCACCTACTAGACAAATGCGTACCTGGGCACCGCGTAATAGTAAGCTCCGTTCTAAAAGAGCCAAGTAACGCTGAAGCGAACCAGGTATATATAGCTAGCATGTCCAAGTGACAGCTTGAACTCGTTTAGCTAAAAGGGTATAAGTAGCTGCGGCCACTAAGCAGCCTGCGACCGACCGTAGGGGGACCGGGGAAGTGCATGGGATGAAGGACGAATTGAATAAATACGAAAGTGACTAGTACATGAGTCGCGTAAAGTGAAAGACAGTATGAAGACACGCAGGTACGTACGTAAAGGTCTAGGGATATAACGCGCACACAACTCGTATATATGGGGAAAAGGATTAGATACATGATGTCTGAGCAGCGGTGAAGTGGGGAAAAATCTTTTTTTTTGTTTTGAAAAGAGAGAAACGAATACGAAGCAGTCAGTACGGAAACAACTAATCAGTAATATCGAACTGTGTAACGGGGGAACCCTAAAACATCCAAACCCACCACCACCACCAGCAAACGAAAGGTATGACTGTACGTGGGTATTGTGCGTGGATGGGAGAGGAACTCGTATATACGAAAAGAGGGGGACAAAAGAGAGAGGAAAAAACGTTTTCCTGCACTTCTCTAAGAAAAAAACTTTTTTTTTATACATCTCAACTTGCCATGACCTTACGCAGCAGACCCTGGCGAGTCTCTGTTATCGTTTCCAGACGAATCAGGGCGAGGAACAGTCGCAGAAGTGGAATCGGCACCACCTGCAGTAGAAACCGAGGCAGATACAGACGTCGAAGTTGACGCTGAACCCGAGGTAGACGTGGACGCCGAAGGAGGAGGAAGCGAGAGTGGAGGAGAGGAAGGACGAGAGTTCCTGGTGCTTGCGGGACTGGCCAATGACTCGGCAGTGTCCCTCCTTACAGGCTGCTGGTGCGAAGGAGGGTGAAGCGGCTGTAAAGGAGGCGTTGGGTGTCCGTGGTGACCATGCTGTCCGTGGTGACCATGATGACCGTTGGTGGGAGTGGGCGGGGGCAGAGAGATGGGCACCAGATGAGGGGGAGGACCTCCAGGGCCTATGGCGTTGTTCTGTGCGGAATCAGGATGGGGATGCCAGCTCTGGAGAGCGGGAAGGGGAGTGTGTGTGTTTAATTGATAGTCCCTTCTGCTGTGGGGGTGGTGTTGGTGCTGGTGGTGGTGATGTTGTTGTTGGTGAGGATGATGGTGATGATCCGGCACATGGTTGAGTGGAGCGATCGAAGGATGAGAATATGTATTGTAGGGAGGCGAAATCGGAGGGAGCTGATTCGTTGGTGGGGTTCTGGATCTGCTGTTGCTGCTGCCACTGTTGTTATTGTTGTTGTTCGCTCCTCCAGCTCCACCGCCGCCACTGCTGCTGTTGCTGTTGTTGAGAGCAGTGCCTGTAAGAGGTCCGCGTTTATGGGGGAACTGTTCAGGACGAGGACGAGAATGAGTCCTCTCGAACAATCCGCACTTGTTGCATAGCTAATTAGCAGCCAATGATCAGAGAGAAAGGTCTAGAAGATCGAAAGCATACTCACAACTTTGCCTGGACTGAGATTGGATCGGCGCCAGGTGGAGGTATCAGTGGTGCAACAATTAAAGCACCTCCGACGAACGCGGTCGCTCAGCTTAGTGTTAGCGTCGTCAGTGTATATGCTAGCGACCGCGGCCTGGCCGGGCAGAGGGTATGGGTGGTTATAGGCGTCCCGGACATGGCTGCCCGAGGGGAGGTGCGAAACGGGCGGAATGGCAGCGTGTGATGGCAACCCCACAGTATTATGATATGAAGAGTGGTTTGATCCGTCACTGTGCTCGTAACGGTGATCAAATGATGGGTGCGCATTAAACCCGTACGGGTGGTGGCCGACACTGTCAGCGCGAGACGGGTAGTGGGGTGGTGGTGGCGGCGGCGGGACTGGGTGGTGACGTGAGGACTGCATCATGCCTGGATCATGGGTATAATAGCTTGGAGCGTGCAGGGCGCTGGGGAGCTGGGGAGGGGTCCTGCGAGAAGGAGGGGTGGACATGGCAGAACGGTCCTGGGGAATGGAGGGAGAGGGAGAGTGGTTGAGGGTGGCTATGGGAGGAGGAGAAGGACGACGATGGGTGAGAACGTCATAAGAATCCCTTCTGTGCCTGCGTGAATTTTTTGTAAATAAAAAAAAGACAAAAGACAAAGAAGAGGACATACTGGGCAGACATTGGGTATGGGTCGACACGATGGGGCATAGAAGAGTTTGAACGCTGGAGTGCGAGTGTCAGTGTGGTGAGAAAGAGAAAAGAGAAAAGAGATACGAGAGCAGGGTCTATAGCAGCGTCGTGGACGGAATGATCGGAGGGAATTTGGGGAGAGTGTGGGCGATCTTGGATGTTCTCCCTGATGGTGGAAATGATTTGGAAGGCAAGGTATATAAATGAGCGAAAACACTGACCATCCAAACACGGACATGTTGGTTGCAAGCAGCTCGTTGGTCCCGCCCCTTCAATCTCCGCTCCCGAGCCAATTCGCTTCCACATGCCCTCGGATCACACGGCCCCGCTCCCCCTTCTCTCTTCTTCAGACTCACCACTCCTCTTCTCCTCTCCATCACCTGCCTGTCCACCTTATCACTCTGCCCCTGCATCACATCATATCATCACTCCATCACTGCTCTCTCTGCCTCTCTCTGTACACTGTATACCACTCCTCTCGTAATCGCTTGACGTTTAGCCTATATTTTCGTCCGTCCCTACCCGGTCTCGGGTCGTTGTATCTCCGACAGCAGAAAAAAAAAAAGAAAGAATACAATCGTGGCGGAACCAGATTCGGCATCATTTTTTAATAATCATCATCACTCATCACCACTACAATCAACCTATCAACAATATCATCTATAGGCAGTATACTGCAGTACCTTTTGCAGTGTCGTACTCGTCAGAACGGACTTGCATCGGATTAACATCGCTCCACAGGCGTTGGGCAGAACAGATTAGCAGACCACATGCTCTCTTTCTTGCGTTTTACTCGTCTTACTAGCCAGCTCGTTGGGAAACCGACCCAACGTATTTTTAAACCTCACAAACAATCGATTATGGAAGTGATTAGATCTGATAGGTCCGATTGATGGTGGGATAATGGCTGTTTGATGATGGCTCTGATTGATTGATGGACGTGATGCTGATGCTTTTTTGTATTGATGGTGTGATAAGGCGGGCTCCAACTTTTACCCCTCTGGCCTCAGCCACACGGCTTCCCAAGGTCTCCTTGTGTTTATCACACGCAGATGCAACTTCTAGAAGGTGACGTGCTCATAGGCACTGCTTGCGCGGCGTGTTGCTGTAGAGAGCGTCTATATACAGCCATGGTATTTCTTCAACCGACCCTGACTCTGATTGTGGCTTTATATCCCCACTGCACACTCTATTCATGCGGCGTCTACGACTACCTTTGTGTTTCTCGGTTAAACGCTCTATTCCGCCGACATCCCACAGCTCCTTTGGCAATGCAAGGAGAAGTGTTACACATACGAAACAAAAAAAGTGATCGAGTCAAGGATCGTCATCGCCATCATCATTCATCATTCATCAAAATCAAAAACTTTACTCGGTGTACATGGCGAGGGTTTATGATCGCCTTACTCGAGTGCAAGTCGCGGCAGTGCGAGACTATTTACACTACAACTCGATCCTTTTACACAGATTTTATTCATAGACAATACCCGCCCGGGAGAAGAACCAAGTCGTCTGGTCCGC
This sequence comes from Amanita muscaria Koide BX008, assembly GCA_000827485.1. Lineage (NCBI taxonomy): Eukaryota > Fungi > Basidiomycota > Agaricomycetes > Agaricales > Amanitaceae > Amanita > Amanita muscaria. Next base: position 19,759 of record KN818393.1, read on the forward strand.
CTTTGAGAAGTTCAAGTACCATCCTATGCCTTTTATGACGACGCGAGACTCCGCGGAGAAGAATAAAATAAAAAAGAGAGACAAGGAAACGACTTTATTTCCTCGGCCAAGGATATGATGCTATAATCTTCATACGGTGGTATTGTGGGCTATGGGCATGCTTCCTCGACTACTTGCGCCCGTGCTCGTCGCAATCTTCCTACAGTGCGCTTAGTTAGCGTCCCAATGACGCTCGATGGGTCTACCACGACTACTAGTAGCAGACGAACGACGAATGATGAGACAAGTATTGATTTCCGCGTACTGAAGCTTGTGCAAATCTATACAACTTTGATACCATCGCGGAACGCATCATCGAATCGTCCTATCAGTCCACAACTCGTCCAACAAATGACTAATACAGGTGTGGAGTCGAATCACCACAAAGCTGTGGGATTATAAATAAAGTATTGACACTGCGCGCGAGCGCATGCGACGCACTGGGAATACTGCCTTTGAGCTTCTGATAGATGTCAATGAGAAGTTCCATAAATAAAACGACAAGCGTATGCTTTTCTCTCTCTTTTGCACGTGAGAGGGTTTAACTTTACAAGAAAGCTTCTCATTAGTGACGAGAGGGACGACCTCGGGAACCCCTATGAGCTCAGGATCTACCCAATACTAGGCAAAAAATATCTATCCTATGATAACACAACAAGCCGATACTGATGCCGGTTTATATGGATCGTTCGGTCCGCACTGACAGTGTCAAGTTGACTTGAAGTGCTCTCCCCCGTTCATAGCCATGTATAACGTTTTACCCCGGGTAACGAACACACACTATCCACACGCTTCGTTGTTTGTTGTGTGGACGCAGCGGTGTAGTGCGGTGTGTTTTTGATTTGATCTGTGATGTTGTGTGGGTCATGTGCATCAAGTGACTCTCTCAGCCACAGAGAGAGTTGAAGTTATTTCCGAATGGATATACTGATCCCGTTTATTCGTCGTACGGCAGTGAGGCATAGCGCGCTAGACTCTTACCATTCGTAAAAATGTGCCGTTGTTCGTCCTATTAATACTTCATTGTTGCAAAGGGAGGTAAAAGGCAGGGCGAGGGCAAATTCACGCCCCAATGGCGTTAAGCCACGAATGAATGGAAAAAACATGTCCTGCCATGAAAGGGGTAAACGTAAAATAATGCAGTAAACACACATTACGGCCTAGCTCCTCACAAATGCAGTGCACTGCCAAAAAAAACAGGCTGCATACTTGCGAGTGTCGGAAAGACCGTCAATGTATTAGTAACCACATGGGCGTATTCGTAAAACTTTACTGCCTCGTGATGAACTTTGTCTGTGCCACTGACACCACTGCAATTATAGATTAGTATATGCAACGCCCCACCGTGCGTTTGCCTACTTACCTATTCCATCTTTACAGTATGTTTCATCCGCCTCGCGGCAATTTTTTCTTCTCGGGATGGCGTTACGTGTGTTGCTAGTCCCGATCCGGAGAGATGAAGAGCTTATCATATCAATCCATCTTCTCGTGAGAACGTGTTAATGACGGCTTCAACCGAAACTTTACAATCGCCACGAAGATTGAGAGTGATCATGACATTATATGTATACAAAACTTGTGGTTACAATGCGCGGCTGCCTGGATACATTACTTACGGAACGCCGCGCACTGCTCGGACGGTAGGTAACACCGATGAATTAACGCTGATTCACACCTTGACTTCTTGAGCGATGCTATTGACGTGCCCTGTCTAGAGGCTCTTTCTTTGGACTATTCGGTCCGCGTCTGCATCGTGGCATGACAGTTCGAGATAAGGGTGGGAAAATGTCAACGTCATCACACACAATTTGACTGCAACGTCCGCACCGCACACACACAATCATTCACTTGGCAGTGACTCGTTTAATCCTTGGCAATGAGAATCTGACAATATACGTCTAGTAGGATCCCACTTGTCATCATCGAATGCCTCAGACGCCATGGTCGAAAGGGGGAGCTGGTTCTTCGCTTCTTTCGGATCGAATTTCTCCCAGGCCCCAACAATCTGGTGCGGGACCAGGGAAAGATAGACAATCGGCGGCCAGTCCTGGTGGTAACAGCCCTGGCAAGCAAGTCAAAAGTCCAGAAGTGCTGAGATTAGAGAGTTTGGTCAAAGCGTTGCACAAGTCTGGTGGTACCACACCAGACCCGAAAGGTGGCTGTTTTTGCCTCGGTAAATGAGATATCAACAAGTTATCTACGTGTTTACTAACGGCTTCTCGCTTATCTTGTCAGCTAGGGATCATCCTCTCTCAGACTACGTCAGCATCTGCCAGTCGTGCGGGTTGATCCTCTGCTCAATCAATCTGCCTCAGTTTGCGTGTCCGTTTTGCTCTTCGCCGCTTCTCTCATCAGAAGGACGGAAATTCCTCATCGCCGATCTTGAGCAACAAATTTTAGATGCTCTGGCGCGAGAAGCAGAAGCGAGAGAAAGAGCGGTCGTAGAAGCCAAGAGGGCAGCTGGCGCCTTCCCGACACTTTCAGATACGATGAAGCAGCAGCCTCGTCCGCAACAACAGCAACAGAAAAATACAAGTCAAGATCCAAGAATGAATTTGCCTCCACTGACTAAAGAGTCTCACAAGGTCATGTCTTTGCGAACCAAACCTGGCTCAAATAAAGTTGTCATATCATCCTATACGTCCTCATCGTCATCGCCTTCTGGTTCGCGCCCAGCGTCGGCGAGAGGCTCTGACAAGGAGAAGGAAAAGGAGAAGGAAAAGGACGACGTGAAGAGGGTTCCGCGTCCTGCTCACCAGCCAAAACATTCGACAAGGAAGGTCGATCCGAGTCGACCTTGGGAAAATTTGTTGTTGGAAGGGAATGTGGCGTACATCCCGCCATCTAGGGTTGGATAGTCAGGAACCTGGTATTGGCAAAGCCATTTGGTGGCAGCACCGCCCATTCGACGGACAATTCATTGCTCCATAAAAACGGTTGTATAATATCATCCCTGAATCACGACAAAAACGATTAAAAGCTATATGCAATACATAGTAACAAGCTCTTATTGACAGAGGTGAAGGCAAGAGGTAATGGACGCAATGGACATATGTACGTTCATCTCCGATTTAACAGGTCAAAGAAAAGATCCATTGTAACATCCTGCGGGTTTTGCGTGAGGGGATGGCGCGTTTCATCCGAATGTTCATATATCTTAGTGTGATATTGAAATCAAATACGGATATGTACCTCTTGATGCATACACACCTATGAAGAGTCCAATCAAACTTCTGTCGCCGTTATTGATATGGATCATGTACCTCCGATCACAAATGGCAGCGTTTGACAAGTAATGTGATGTCGTCATGATAGGTACCCGTCATGTTCGTAAAACCGGTCGCCTTTGATGAAAAGTAGTATGAATGACACTTGGTTTGGCATAGGTTGAAGTACACCGCAAAGAGTGCTTGTGGAGCTAAAGAACTTGAACCAGTCCACGCGTGATGCTAAGATGCTGCCATTTTGCTGCGGTTACACGCCAGAGGTTGGCGGTGCAGACTAAATTGGAGCAGGAGGCGGGCATCATTTCCTATTGATAAGCTATTATTGTCAGCAGCCCAACTGAAAATGGAGTAGTAGCAGCCAGCGTACAGGTGTCCACGAGGTCCATTAATACACCGACTCGGCGTATTGCGTTCGTTGCGATGACCATGGATTGGAAATTCGGAGTTGCAGAAAAGTGACCGCACAGGATGCGTTTCAAAGACACGCGGAATATACACGGGAGTTTTAGACCAGTTCATCTTGAGGCATGAGAACAACAGTTTGAAATTTTTTCGCCTAAGAGATGTACATGAAAAAAGACGCGGGGCACAGGAGGATTTCACACAGCGGCTCGACAAAACATTGTTGAAGTTGAGTTTCAGCGGCCCAATGGTCTAGTAGTATGATTCACGCTTCGGGATCTAATCCCGGCTCTGCCAAGAGCCACAGTTGTGTGAGGTCCCGGGTTCAATTCCCGGTTGGGCCCTTTTTTCTCCTCTTTGTTTTTGCTCATGCCGCACGCGCCAGTGAAGCGCGTCGACGTCCATGTCCACTACATCTTTGCTTCCCTTACCTCTGTCGTTGAATCTGGTACAACACACGCGTTGGACGGCAGTTCAAGAAAGTGGTTTACAAACGTATCCGTTTACACTGGAGCATGAAGGAAGCGCAGAAGACCAAGTCAAACAAAATGTCGTACGCGTTTACCTACAGTTTCTCTGGCTGCCAGAGGTACTTCCTATTTATCCATTCAACCTCGATCTAATATGACGTCCGTATAGTCCATCATGCCACTCTCATTGCTCGTACCTGCCACAGCAAGCGCAAGCTTGGCTCTCTCGCAGCCAGATCCGCCCACCTCTCCTCATCCCCTACATAGACTCCTGGAACCGCTGATTTTGACCCCACGCGCAGCATCAAATAAGTATAACGCGGATCTCCCCCAAATTCTCGTAGATGGAGGAGGAGCTGGGGAGATCGAAGAACAAATGATGTGGTTTGCACTCAGTTATGAGAAAGGTGACGAACACGGTGGAGCTGATCAAAGTGCGAATGAAGGTGGTGGAGTTGAGGAGACAGAGCCATGGAGAAACGAAAAATGGAGAAAAGGTTGGCTCGAGAGGATGGAACGACGCGAGTAAGTCTAGCTATTGTCTCTTTTTTTCCGGAATCAAGTGCTTAGGATGACAGAGTTCAAATACAGATTCTTCTTCATTTTATGAAGCTTTCATTGCCTGGTCTAAAGCCTCCTGATGAGGCGGATAAGTCTTCCGAGCCGGCAAGGATGTTACAGCGGCCTTATCTTGCACGCAAATCAAGCCGCCGACAATCAAAAAAAGAAGGACAAGATAAGCGTCCCACGTTGTCAACTAGAGAGGCATTGGAAATCTACATGGATAAAATGTCGACTTGGCAGTTGCTATCTGGGATAGAGCAGCCCGCGGACATTATGAATAGTTATGATAATAAGAGTCACGGCATCTCTTCAAAAGATGACGAGCGGGACTGGATCCAGGTTTTCGTAATCGATATTGTGGAAAAACAGTGCGTTTGTCTCCATTAATCTACGGTCGGTCCGGTGTAGAGGTAAAATGACGTGTATGATATAGGTTCAGGCCATACCTCCCTGACTTATGTGACCTCTTTCGTCAGAAAGTATTGCCGGCTTCTCCTTTTGCCGACAGTGGTGATGACTTGGACCTGGGGGATATTCAGTCCGCAGCCAGTACGCGGTCTAATTCTCCGGTCGAAGGAGAATCGGTTTCCTCCCTTTCCCGTTCAATTTCGACGTCGTCTTCGTTGAGACGTAAGAGCGAGGCGGATGTTGGCAACTCCCGCCTTTCTCGATCCCGTTCGCTGTCGGTTTCACTCCAGCAGGAGCGTGAAAGTCAGAGGGATGCGTCGCACCAGCATAAAAGCAAGAAGAGGACATTGAACAGGGAAGTATCCATGTCTTTCAGGGCCAAGTCTAAGGGTCAGACGCCTGGGCCTGAAAACCCATTTCTGACGTTTGGAATAGCCTCTGGCTTGGGTGTCGGTGGTCAAAAACTACTTGGTACTAATCATAAAGGGAAAGTTAAGGGGGCAGCAGCAAAAGTTGATGCAGAAATTACTTTGGTTGAGGCGACGCCGATGAAGAATCGCATAAAGGCATTCTCGACTGCCTCGATGACGAGTTTAGGGAAAGAAGCAATACCCAAGATGGCTATTGGACAAGACCAAGGGCGGTACGAAAAATTGGATGTGGATGCGGATATTTGGGAGTCCGAACTACCAAAAACCGGTGATATTATTGTAAGGACTGAGGGAGAAGACGACGAGGTGATGTTGGTTGCTGAGACGCCAACGAAGGTAAAGTCGAGGACGAAAGCAATGGCAGTAAAAAGAGGCCGCGGCTGATCAAGGGTAGGTAGAGTGCCCGCAAGCTCAAGCGATGTCTACCGCGTGCTAAATTGGTGCGCAGGGCAGCCACACTGCTTGTTAGTTCCCGCGCTTGCACAGCCAAATATATGTCCAGCGGGTGCATCATGTCCTTCGTCTAGCTGTATATGATATTGGATGCAAGGGGAGGCTGTGTGGAATAGATTCTCGTTCGTCGGGTTATTTTTTCAGGGACTAGCACGTGTGTCGCGCTCGTATGTGGTTGCGACAGTACCAATAATAAGTTTGACGGCGTACACGATGCAACCTATTTTATTCGGTAGACAAGATGTAATCGAACAGAAACATTGATTTCCACCTCTTTGTGTCCTAATATAGCAAATGATCCGTCCTCGTGTCGTGGCGCATAGCGCATGCAGGCTAGTTTCATGGAGCGACAGTGAAACGAGGTAATTCGGGCCTGTCCATACCCACTGGTCCTGTCCAAACGCACAACGTGTCCGGTGAAGGTCCAAGACCGAATACGGAGAGTTGGTGTTTCAATATGTAGTTGATAAGATAGGACTTCCGGCTATCATGTACCCGAGCGGTTTAATGTATTACTAATCCCGACTAAAGCTGACAAACGCAGCAATCTTCCCGTCCCTTCTGCAACGAGGTTGGCTACCGTCATAGCAAAAATGCCTTCCGGAGTCGCAACTGGAAGCGCCGGCACTTGTGGTGGACATACATTTGAACAACGTGTCGACCAACGTCATTTAATGGCATCTAGCGGATGTAAGTCATTTCACTGACAACGTGCCAGGCTTACCAGTGCTCGCTTAGCAATCCCTTAGCACAATTTGCAGGCAAATGCCTATTGGAGTCGATTCGAGTCAGAAATTGCTCCGCTCGCAGCACCAAAAGAATGGAGTGGTATCTTCCGGTATGTGCCTTAATCTTAGAATTTCACTCACAATAATGGCTATAAGAAGTTTTCAAATTAAACAAGGCGCACAAAAACCGAGAAATGCAAAGAAGCAGACACATCTTGACTCACGATATTGTGACTTTGTTTTCTGGGGGCTGAAAATTTCTAGTCTACCGTGGACTGACGAGACGCCAAATTTTTCCTCGCAACAGTCACAGCCAAACGGGAGACTATACCATATCGGTTACGTCCGGCCACTTATCCGGTCACGTGGGTCAGGGAAAAAAAACAAAACACTGCCTCGACACAAGATCGGCATCGACTCTCAACTTGTGCACAGGAATGAAGGATATCACTGGCTTGAAGAGCCTTTGGATTGGCGCTGACGTACCTCCGACATTGTGGTTCCGATGCATTTGAAGGGCAAAATTTGACAACGTATAAAAGGATGACCGGTGCCTAGCCTTATTGTAAGTTGATCCGTTGCTGACTTCTCCATTCTTTCTCAAACAAGCCGAGTTCGTAGTAACACGGATGACACCAGAGACTGCAAGGTCTCGCTCAGGCCCTTCGCGGCCACTGAAGAGGGGAAGGGCATGTATGAACTGCAGGTGAGTTGCATTGAACACTCGCAAACATACAGCTTTTTAACTGGTTTTTTTCCCGAAGATTTCTGAAGATAGTGAGCGTTTATTGTTGTATCAACGCTGACACGTCACTGACCTACGCGACAGAAGTGCGATGGCGCTAAACCAACATGTGGACCGTGTCGAAAACATCCCAAGGAAGACGACTGCGAATACTCAGATGGCCCGACGCGTTCAAGAACTCAAATACTCGAAGAGACTGTCTCACGTCTGGAAGCGCGACTTTACGAGTTGGAGCACCCTAACGAGACAACTCCTTCCGTAACTCTGCACGACCCTTATGGACGACTACATGAAGCAGACCTACAAGCGTATTCTCCACCTCTCCTCTCATTCAGCGATTCAGGGAGTGGTATGTCACCTTTTTCTCCCATATCGACTACTTCAACTTCAAGTCTTCCCTCTGGTGCGGAAAATTTCACATCCAACGAGTCATTCTCAAACTGATCGATTTAGATCATGCAGGGGGCAATGTACATATGTCAGGAAGGCACTTCACAGCTTCTCCGTTTGGTGCCGGCGAGGTGAGTCTTAGCTAATCTCTCCGACTGAATTGGCACAGTACTCATTGCTGTACAAAGGATCCACCATACATTGTCGTCGCAAATTTGTGAGTCAGTATAACTACCACTGCTTTGTTTCTAATCCGCAGCAGGTTAGACAAGTTTACCCCGCATGCTATTGTTTTCGGTTGCTTTCTGAACCCCGCCCGAGTCCGCAATGCCATCCTACTCGTCCCAGGCTATCACACTCGACCTACGCCGGCGCTCATGAGCGTAGTGTGTCTCTGGGGCACACATCTATCCCGGTCTTCCCCTACCAGCGTTTCGCCCACGCATGGTACTCATCTCAACCCCCCTCTCCCACCGCCACCACCGCAACAGCATGAGCGTCTTTACCTCCAACGTACACTGCAACACATCTCTTCCGACCTCGTCGGCAATCACCCATTCAAGGTCATACAAACCATCCAGACACATGTGTTACTTTCATATTACTTCTTTCGTACTGGCCTATTCATGGAGGCGAAAATTCACTGCGCAACCGCAGTTTCTTTGGTACTCGCTGCGGGCATGCACAAGATTCGGTCTATCAACCCCACATACGTTTCGTCAGCACCAATAGCTGTGCAGGCTGAGTCATTGATGTATATGCCCCCTGCAAGGGATGACGAAGACGAGGCGGAAAGGATTGCCGGATTCTGGGCTGTGTTTGGATTGAGCAAGTCATTGGGTATTGCACTGGAGAGTCCCGTCTCCGTATGCGGCACGTTCGAAGCACCTGGCATGTGCATTGATACCCCATGGCCGCTTGACCTGGACGAAGGAGAGCAGACGGTCATGCCGCCGGAAGTACAGGGCAATTTTACAATACGGAACTTTTTGGCGGGCACGGTACCCCCGTCGACCATCTCACACTCTGCGATGAGCATACAGGCCGTCGTGCTGTTACATCGGGCAACTCATCTCAGTGGAACGTGGTCATCAAGTAAGTGTTTCAGATTTCTATTGTTCTATAGGGTTCTTATCTAGTCGATAGCCATGCAACAGCGGGAATACCAGGCATACGCAAGCTTCTTCCAGTTGACGCATCATCTCATTGACTCCCTGCGAGCGTCTCTACCTCCCTTGACGCGTACCACACCAGTTGCAACCCCAACAACTCTCCACCCTGAGTATCATGATCATTGGAGAACTCTGCTCATGGCACACGCATTCGTGGACTCAGCTGTCATCAAGCTTCATGGACACTTTGCCTACGCATACAATGCGGCAGGTGGTTATTCTGCCGATTCAGCGTCCCGACAGTATTGCTTGGATGCGGCGATGAGGATCGTGGCAGGGTGTGTACTCGTGTCTGCAGGGGAGGTGGCGTTCATCAATCCCATATTGGGGGTAAGTGATTAACATCATCTTGTCGTAATTAATCGATTAACTCAATCACGCGCTATAGACACTTTGGGTAACCGCAAGCAATATCCTGATTGATGAGATCGTGCGGATACGTGCGTTGAAAGTCAGTGGAGCGTGGCTTAACACAGCCTCGCCATCTATGGGAAGTGACACGTGTGAAGACGAACTAAGGGCGGGGCTCCATAACATTCTCAAAGCGCTCCGCCTTTTTTCAGACGAGAGTGCATTCATGAGTAGGTGGCTTGGTGTTCCTCTGACGTTCCGGCTGACAGTTTCTGCAGAATATCAAGTCAAAAAAGTGGAAGATTCAATCAACACTGCTGTCGCTTGACACCCAATGTTCAACATCACACCAATTCAAGCAATTTCTGTAAATGCTATACCATCAATACCGCGACATCAAGATACCAACTCCTATCGTTTTGCAAGATTTGTGTCATTTCCACGCATCATCGGAATACATCGTGCTACCCCGCTGCTATACCAGTAATGTACCATAGGCTCATCTGTGCTCCTAATACCCAAGCGCATATACCTCATATGCACCTTTTGCATGGCTAGTTTCAATAGCTGTCGTGTCTTTTATCGAACAGTTGCAATAATGGGCATGGAGTTACACTGTTACCTGTTTCGCTTCTTCTGCTCTGTTGTTGTAGATTACACTAGAACCATCAGTACCTTTTTTGCTTAGTTACCTTTTTGCTGTCGAACGCCAATCACTACTGTACTACTCACACACTCCGATTCAGACAGTCACCACATTTGTCTCTTACATCATCGTGATACCTAGTCCCTCTAAATGCCTTGGCTCAGCCATGTCTCGTCGTTTCAAAATTGAGAGCAAACTTCAATTGGTAGAGTCGCTCGATCGAGCTGTATGGGTAGGGCATTACGACTTCATGCACTTCACCAGCCCGAGGCCCCGGCCCCCGAGTCCCCGACGTGCCTGGGGAATTTGCAACTACATTCTTCGGCTCACATGCCGACAAGATAGAGCCAATCTGGTGTGGTCTTCCATTCCTTGGCTTTCCTGATCCTGCAGGGAGCTTCTTCGCACCACTCAACCGGTCGCTCGTGAGGAAACTTTGGTTCGCTCGCTTTGGTCGCTATCTGCACCACAAGGTTAGTCCACACTTGAATTATAGAGGCCGTGACGAAACGTGTACGCTTTCGTAGGATGAGCATATAGGTTCCGCGACGTGGCAATTCCTTGGACCTCCGTTCAATATACTTGATAATACTCAAAAAGCTCGGAGAATGGAATGATACAGGTAACAGGATAGGGAATTGAACCACTCAGGGGTTGGACTGCAAATGCGAATCGTGCGATACAAAAATATTCTCATCATGAGATAGCCGGCGGCTAACTACGGTCGAATTTTGATACTTATATGTACACCAGTAGTCTAGTAGATGTGGGAAACTGGGTTGACGATGAGATATCCAATTTGGCAATCTTCACATGCCAACCAGAAATATAGGGCTTTTGAGGAATCTCCACTGTCGTCACCAACGCTCAAAAACAACGGCATGTTGACATGGCGGACTTGCCAAGTTACACTCAGTTGTGTTACTTTGTTACTTGGTCCGTAGACGAAGGGTTATATTGTTAGTTGAGAACTTACGTTTGAGAGAGGATGGGAATTTTACGATATGATTTCAGCATGGGAAAGACCTTGCTATGTCAGTATCCTCGTCCTGTGTGAGCTGAACAATCAATGTCAGTAGAATTGAACTAACCACTTTGCACTCGTACAGTTGTACTCGGATCCATTGAACAGCAAGTACTATAAGCGCCACGTGCGATAGACACAAATAGATCAGTTTGTCATTCTCCAATCATTTTCCCTGACCTGTCTGTACTTTCGATTCAAATTATCATTATTTTATTGATAATTGCTGCACCTTTCTGTCAATAACTTTGATGTAGGACAATTGACAAAGAATGAAAAACTTAGGCGTAGTTCTCCGCTGCACGTCAGGTCCAGAATTGCTACAACAGGTAGTAGCCTCTAGTTAAGGGATTATGGATCCTCTATTCAGTATAAGTATTTTTAGCTCATCAATATTCCTACATCACCGGGGTCTGGTGGCACCCTAGGATCCCGCCGTTAGAAGCGGAAATTAGATAGACGTGACATGAAAACCGTGTGAGTAGCCCTTCAAGCCAATAGCTCTTAAACTTGTCTTACCTAATTTAGCACCTAATGTAAACTTCTGCCTCACTTGCCTGCCAGTGGAAACTACCCACATACCCCAAGTGCCATGCTGAAGGCCATTGCAACGTTCTGCGTGCTGGCTTTCACTAGTTACGAGGGCTTGAAACTTATCCATCATGTTGTCAGGCGAAAAATGATCCGCCAACAAACGGGGATGTCTGACCTTGAGTTGTTGGGAACCGCACGAAAGGATGGCCAGAAAATCAGAGGTACAGCGGTGATTTGCGGTGGAAGGTAAATGCATTCTCTTGATTAGTTTAGTGGTTTCTGATACATCATCATTACCGGAATTTATAGTATAGGTGGCCTGGCATCCGCTCGCATTTGTCATGACCATTTCGAGCGCGTTATCATTGTGGAGCCCGAGGCTTGGCTTTCTACCGCAGATGCCTGTCCAGTGAATGTGTCGGAATTGCAACACAAGCGATCACGGCTCATGCAATGGGAATCGTATCAAGGTGCCACTCACTGGACTTTATTGTCGCGTCTCACCCAACTGATATTCTATAATAGGTACCCAAGTGTGGCCGAGGATGTGGTTTCAGAAGCTATTCCAGAACTTTGAACGTGAATGCAAAGCCTCCGACATCCCGTAAGCATCATTCACTTACCGGCCCTTTTCATGCTCACACAGATCTTTTGCTGTGTCGAGACTGGTTCCTGCCAATATCAAATACCATTTCTCAGGATTAAAGCTCAAGACACCCCAAGGCCAATACAACGGAGATCTTCCCAAACACATCTGTTCTGGAAGACCTGGCTTTGAGACGCTACTCCGTCGGCTCGTGATTGGGCAGGAAGAGTATCCTAACATACAGCAAATTCATGGGACAGTCATTGGATATGAAAAAGACCCCGAGAATCCAACATATTTAAGCCAAGTTCTCGTTCGTCAAGGTGACCAGGAGATAATTGCGATACCTGCAACTCTGGTAATTGGTAAATGCCTCATGGCGTACTCATGGAATACTTCTCATTTGACTTGTAGATTGCACGGGTCTTGCCATGGCTGGTTCTAAATTCTTACGTCGCTTGGGATTCGGAATCGGGGATAGCGGGCATGGAAAAGAACGGTCACTTGATGATCTCAAGATGAAATACGACCAAGTTGTGCACTATTCGACGTATTCTATACCTCTCACAGATGAACAAAATCACCGACTTCCACCCGAAGCTCGCAATTATGGAGTCGTGGGCATATATTTTCCCGACTCGCGTGCTGGAGAGAGGAGAGTATTACTTGCGCAGAAATCAGACAAGAACATAAGTGAGCGTCAATAGCCAATTTTTCGTACAGGAACTACAGCACTAAGTGACAGTGCAACTATGCTCCGGGAACTGGGGAAGTTTTGAGCTTCCTAACAACTTGAACGAATATGAGACTTTTGCTAGATCGTTGCGTTGCCAAGTTCCTGTCGATGCCTTTTGGTACCAGCTTTTTGAGGTGTTAAAAGAGACAGAAGACAGTGCAACCCTCAAGAACGTACGAATTCGTGGGTCAAGGTTTGCATTCGTGACAAGTAGTATCTCACTTGTCGTTTGCAGCACCTAGCACATATACTCCGTTCCATCTTGCCGCGAATATGCCTAGTAATTGGGTTGCTCTTGGAGACAGTGTCATGCATGTAAACCCGATCTTTGGGTTCGTTGCTTCCGCTTAATGCTGGACATTATTGACAAACATACGACGTATAGGCAGGGTATTGCCAAGGCTTTCCTTGGAACAGCCTCTCTCAACACGTTACTTCATGAAGTGCACCCAGACTGCGTGCCGAAAACATTTGCAAAGACGTTTTTCGACATGCAGGCCACTAAGATAGAGCCACTCTGGTGCGTCTCCTAGCTCCTTGAATATCTTGATCTCAGAACCAACTTGATGTATACAGGGATTCGGTGAAAGCGGTTGATTACAATTTTGACAGCACTGAACCGCTGCCTGGTGAGACACTTGACACCGACTCTGGGAAACGCTGGTTTTTTCGCCACGTACAGATACTAGCTACGAAGGTTAGTCGATTTACATTTATTGCGCTGTAATCAAACCTGTAATTTGCGTTCAGGATGACCATATTGCTTCGGTGTGGTGGCATGTCAGAAATTTCCTTGTGCCCCCATTTGATTTTTTTCACCCTGATATTGTGCTCAAAGTATTCCGAGAAGCGATTAAAGGATCACTGTTACCCGCAAAGGATTAATAGACAATGATTCATTGATGGTAGCTATAGGGCGCTGTCACTGATAACTCATCTGAATCTTGATCTGAATGTGGGCTTAGAAACGGAACCGAGACCCCCATGTAAAAAGACTTCTGTGATCTCCTGTAAAAGTTGATGATTATCAACGATGGTTTATGCAGCGTGCGCATGAAAAATTCACTGAGCAGAGTAACAGAATTTAAACGGCTTACTAGTTGTTTATGTCTATTAGTATTCCTAATCGTTCCTCCTGTCTCGGTGTTTCTATCAAACCCATTTCGGGTATTTTATTTAAATAAGAAACGGAAGTAGCAAAATCTCCGTGTCGAGCTCGAGGGAATTGGTTGCACACTGGGTTATCAAAGCCGGTGCAGATAACGAAGTTGATGACCATGTCCACGTGGTCAAATATGACAATACCGGCCCCAGGTTTCAGCAACGGTGGTTGATCTTGTCGTCAACACGGGTAAGTAATTTACGTATCGCGCCGCCTCCTGTGCTTGATGTCCTAGGTTATTCCTAGAAGGTGATATAAGTGCTAAATTTGCCTTTGCCACCGGCAACAATATCCTACAACTTTGAACTATCCTCTCTTCTGCACTACCGGTCTCCGTTGCTATTCGTGACTCTGTTCTCTTTTTGAACAAGTTCTGTGGCCATTATTTTGGAACACACCTTCTAGACAATGGCAAGCTCAATGGCGGTTACGGCGGTCACAGTAATAGGCAGCGTCTTGTCCACAATCGGCTCTGGATTCGTCTTGATCTGCTACTCAATCTTGCCGTTGGAGCAACACTTCCGACATGTGTTAATCTTCAACCTAGCACTATCTGGTATGTTTACCGATCAGCCACCCCCTCATATCTGGTTAACATCTTCTGAAGATTTCCTCAATTCGCTGAACAATACTGTAGCCGGTATATACATATTGGCGCGCCGACGGGGTCTGGATGGCGGTCGTGGATGTACGTTTAACGGTTTCGTCGGCCAGGTCACCGTACAGGTGAGGTATTGAAGTCTATTGTTAACACGAAAACTTACAGTAGGACTACATAGGCTACGGATTGTGCAATACTTGCCATCGCAATCGCAACTCTGTGGGTAATAGTCAGAAGGGAATCCTCTGTTTCTGCGGCACAGTGGCGGTCATGGAAAGTAGCCGTTGTTTCCTTGACAATCTGGGCTTTGCCTTTTTTCACGGGTGAGATGGAGCGATTTTATTCCCCGAGCATGCTCTACTAACAGATGTGCCATTCTTAGGGTTACTTGCTTTGGGAATGCATTGGTATGCTCCAGCGTCCGGAAATTGGTTCGAAAACAATTGCCTCCACAGGAAATGCGGCTGATAAATTGACGTCACAGGTGCTGGATTAAGACCAATCCTCCCTACCTTCGTTACGTATTAACGCATGGATGGAGGTTCTTGTTCGTCTTGATCGAGGTGCGCTACACTATTCACCATTTTTCTCAATAACCCAAGTCAAAGCAGGTCGGCCTGTATGTCTATTTAGTGAGGACTCTCGCAATGAAAGCATGGATCATGTATACTGATAGAAGAGTGTACAGGACATTCACCTTCGGCGCCATTATAACACTGTCTCGACCTCCCTGCCACGAGATGTCGGCAGAAACCCCAGATTATGTGACTTGAACGCGGTCGTCGATGAAAATGCCCTTATCCATTCTCCTTCCAGCGCAACCTCCTGTAACCCACCAAACCTTGATAGAATAATCGCGATTGATGGGTGCGATGTAGGTTTAAAGCCAACATCTTCTTCCGCCACGCTTTCGCCATCTGCCTCTCGGAACGTTCCTTCACTGCTCGCCCCACCAAATTCACCGTCATCTTGGTCGCTCATACGAGTAGCCGGATTAAGGTCGACGCAAAAGGCGAGCAACGCCAACGCAACCAGCCCACAATACCAAGCTATTCAAAGAGTTTTGCTGCTAAACGCATACCCCTTGGCTTATATCATACTATGGATTCCCGGACTTGTCAACCGTCTCATCGAGGCAACTGGACGTACGAGCACAATAGCTCAGTTTTTTCAGTCATCGACACAGTTTGTGGGACTGGCAAATGCACTGACATATGGCTGGAATGAAAGTGTAGCCATGCGGTTTCGAGAACGGTGTCTGCCCCGAAGATACGGCGAGCACACTGTTTGAAATTGCAACGTCTTCTGGATTGCAGGCTGTAATTTTATAATTCTCTACTAGGTCCAGGACTCAGGGTTTTATTATTTGTCTTTGGAAATTCTTATGAAGGCATTTAGTGTCTATTATTGGCTTATCACATAACCGCGCCCGGTTCTTAGCAACAATTGAGTGCGAGAATGGCGATGTCCAAATCTTCAGATCATGTCTGATTAATACGACACGCGCAAGGCACACTGACCTGATATGATGTGCCTTGAGAATTTCAGCTGAGGCGTGGCATTGAATCGTCCGACACAGGTGGTGAGCGCTCCGAATCCTCCGACTGCCCCTTGTTGATCACTTCGAGGACATGCAATCAGGTTGACGGTTCAAGTATATATTTTGGAAACAAATTGCTCGGAATCTGGGTTCTTTGACGTAATATGTGTTGGGAAGCAGATCAAATTCTTCGGAGCCTGCTTCTATCCCCCTGTGCACTCCGTACGTGATCACCTGACTTTCTGACGCATTGAACTCATGCGAGATAAAGCTACTAGTCGCGTTTCAATTCCATAAGACTGATTTACACGAACCAGAGGTAAGAAAGGCTAGCCAGCGCAGCTTGGCGTGGTTGAAGGACATCACTACCGGCACAAAACTCGGACATAAACCATGCGTATACACCATTGAATCGTTACAACATCATATCATAAAACCATGTCAATCCAGGTCCATCATCGATGCAAATGAAGTAGGGAAATAATTATCCTTGCCGATGCGTTGTATACAGGTGTCGAGGAAGAAAGATGGGCCAACACAGATATTTCCAGATTGGCGTGTCTTTTGGGAACATGTACTTGCTTTGGAAAGCCATGACGATCCATATTGTAGCCACTGTCAGTGGGATGGTGATTTCGAGGTAAATTGGGAGTTCGGGATGGCCGGGAAATGGGTTGAGAGGTGTAACGTTCATGCTGAAAATATACTTCCAGAAACGGGTGGATGAGTTTCTCCCATAGAGGGTCTGAGTCAAAAACGTACGGTGAGAAAGTATCCCGGAAGGAAAACGGTCGTTAGGTAGGAGATTTGTTTCATCTATAAATAACAGTTTCAAGGGAGTCTGTTTTAAATGAAAGGTAGACGTACAGCTATACGGAGCGTCAGACCAGCCCTTTATGAAGACGGACTTAATATGACAGCTCACCTTCACTATCTCTAAGCGCTGCTTCCGTCATCGTTTTCATGATCTTACTATCATAGATGCGCACGCTACTGAAGACCTGCTCTGCTATCAGTATCTAAGATCACTAACTACAATCATGGGAAGGCACCCACGAGGTTCGTGATGTTTTCGAGCCGCTCTCCTTGCATCTTACACTCCGTATGTAGGCGATCGACTTCTTCGAGCAGAGCATTGCACTCTCTTTCCATCAAGGGGTCACAAACTTCGCGTTGGTCCTCGGTTAATGACGGGTTTGGAGTTTCTCGTATGAATTGAACTGCTTTCTTGAATGACTTGAGCAGGGAGGAGTACGAGAGGTGATGTGCTCCGATGGTATGTAGTCGCTGAGTCAAGTCCAGTGACGAGGTTCGAATCACTTCCGTTTCCTAACAGACGTTAGCTTACGCTACTCTGCAGGTGAAACGGCATACCAGTTCACATATGTATTCCTTTAGGTTCTGAAGAGCTTCGTCCCAAGCATACGCTGCTTGCCAAATGAATATGAGCAACAGGAGCGTAGGGTCTTGCGCTCGTTCAAGCATCTTTTCCCAATAGACGCTTTGCCCTGCACAGAAATTGGGGTTACTCGAAAGTGCAAGGCATTTCGGCTGTCACATACCTGCAAACAGTATGCGCTCGTGCATGTAATGGGCTTTGGTCGTTGGTAAATCCATGTTGGCATGATAGGAAATGATAGTGTTGCCTTTCACATTGCGAACAAGGTGGACGGAGAGCAAGTCGAGAGCGAGTGCACTTTCTCTCGGCCCCTTTCCACCCTTTACTCTGGTTCTGAGCGGGGCTCGGGTATCGATTCTTTCTGTCACTGTTGATCACGTCAACTTCATACTCAGACAGTCGTTGCCGAAAACGTGCCTAGATGATGATGACCGGTGGAGCGTACATCTTCAAATCCCTCTAGGCTTGAAGGGCTATCGATGTGCGGTACAAGTTCGCCCGGAACAACCTGTATAAATGGTAGGGTGATGGTGATATCTAGAGTTATGGTAGCGATCGGCAACACAGAGGTGAACGACAAGCTACATACGGTCGCCGATACCTTCTCTTGAATCTTCTTGGAAGCGTGACGGGATCCAGTTCAAGGATGAAGAGAAGAAGAATGGTTCAATATTATACCTAATCGTCATCAGTTATAGGACGCGGGAGAAGGCAATTCAGTACTTTGCACCAAGCATGCGCAAAGCAGGCCCTGATAAGTTTTCGACGAAGAGCGCCCTCACGCGGACGTCAGGACGTTGCTAGGTACGTATCATAACGCCGCTGCATCCTCCAATGCGCCAAAATGGGCGTACCTTGTGATCCTTAAACCAGTTCCATTCACCGTTGAGGATCGTCGCCTCTCCGTCCTCCATTTCCAACTTTCCGGCGTTTTTGAACGTACCATGTTTATTGACGTCTAGCAGATAGATCGAACATTGCAAACTGCGGTCGTATTTCATGATAACATCCTGTATTTTGCATTTTTCTACCTGTCCCTTTGTCCAGTTCGGAAACCGGGACTGTGGATAGTCTTTCCAACATCTTCCGTCACAGGTTTCGTGGTCGCAGTCTACTGGCACTGGCGAAGCGCCGCTTTTGAGATGTTCTTTGTTGATTGCTGTTGTTCAAACAGTTAGGTAATTTCTCTCAAGTAATGGTGCTACTGACGGTCATGAATGTCCATCCATGGCCAGGGGGCAGAAGGGGTTGCATGACGGTAGGGAGGCGGAGGAAGGCGACGTAATTCGGAAGGTACAGAGGAAGTGGATGCTTGGCTCAGGTCTGCGCTACTAGTAGGGGAAATGTCACTAGAATCTGCAAGGGAAGGAACTCGACCTTACTTGCTGTCGTGGGTCATTTCACAGCAAGACGGAAAAGAAGATTTGACACAAGTACATATATGGCATATCTCATGCACATGTGAGAGCCGCCCCGGCATGATACATAACGTGTAATGTTTAAACTTTGCCAAGACTCTTGGCGTGACCTTCAAGTTGTGCAGTGCCAGTTTGAGAAACGCCAACTTGTACTTACCTGCTAATAATGCCACAAACGCAGCAGTAGCAAAGATCTAGAGGCAAGTTAGCCAGACAACTTGGTTCAATAGGGTCTTTCTCTGTTTTCGCATCGTACTCTGGGTAGCTTCCTGGCGTTTATTTTCGTCTACACGTGTTTTCATTGTCATGTCAATCTCGAACGCGATCACATGACTTGACGCGTGGCAGGGTTGATGGAAAAATTCCCATACAGCCAAAGGCGCCATGTCCCGACTTCCCCGCCTGCTCTCCTCGCCCGACAGGAATTTCTATGCACCAACGATGGCCTCGACAGTGACGACAAGACAAAAGGCGCGTGCTGCATCAGCAGCAACAACTGAGACTGGGAAACCCCGTAACCTCAAACGCAAGTCATCATCCTCAGATGAGGACGACGATGCAGAAGGATCCCTTAAGCAACCTCGCAAAATGCCCGCCATAGGAGTTAATAGGCCAAATAGGCCTTTACAACCCTCTACTATGGCGTTGAATGCATCTACACCTGCTCCCAACAACCCAACAGCGCTACCAATGCCACAGGTAAAATCACGAATAGTCCCACCAACACTGGCGAAATCTACAGCGACAGGACTAGGAAAATCAACACGAGGAGCAAGTGCTCCCCCTCCCCCTTCTACGGCACGTGTGCCTGCTAGACCTACAACCAGATCAATCGCAAACGGGGCAGGGCCTTCATCTACTGCCGCCGCAGGTGGTCCCAAACGCATCGTATCTGGTCCTAGCCGTGCACGCCCTCCCGGCACCCACGCAGCTTCCACTTCCACTTCCCGCCCAGGCTTGACTTCTTCCTCCGACAAACGATTTACTCAACTCCAAACCCAACTCGAACAGCTCGAATCCGCACGAGTAGCTGACTCTACCCGTTTATTCTCCGACATGGAAGCTGAGCGTACCAAGGTGGCTGAATTACAAGCCAACCACGCTGCTCTATCCCGCGAACTCGTTCAAGCTAAAACAGACGAGTTGTCTCAGCGTCGAGAGCTTGTTCTGGCTTCCGACGAGATCGAAAAGCTGCGCAAGGCGCATGCGAAAGAAGTCATGGAGCTTGAGATGGAGTTGAGGAGACGCGAAAGAGAAGTCAGGGAAACATCCGAAGATCTTCGGGTGTGTAATTCCGATCTGGAAAGAGAGAGGGAACAGGTGGGGTTATTGAAAGGGAGCGTGGCGTCGCAGGCGACAGCACAAATTGCGCTGACGTCTCAGAATACGGCCTTGCAAGCTCAAGTGAGCGCGTTGCAGACTCAAGTAGACAATTATGCGCGCACGATATCAGAGATGAGGATCAAGTTGGAAGAATCGGATAGGGAAGTTGCAGAGCTCAAGTTGGAAGCGATGGAGAGCGAGATGATTAGAAGAAAGTTGCACAACACCGTTCAAGAGCTGAAGGGAAATATTCGCGTGTTTTGTCGTGTCAGGCCGGTGTTGATGAGTGACGTGATTGGGTTGGCAGAGGGAAACACGAGGATGACGAAGGACGAATTTAGCCAGTTGAGGGAACAAGTCCAGGCTCATATCACGTTCCCGGATAGGATACACAAGAAAGAGATCGTCCTCCATTCAAGTAGCGAGAGTGCGACGGGACAAGAGAGAAAAGAGGTGTATAATTTTGGATTCGACAGGGTGAGTTTTACAACGACGCGTTCTTTTCTTTGTTGAGCAATAGCGACAGGTTTTCGAACCAGAATCCACACAAGCAGAGGTATTTGAAGAAATCTCCCAGCTTGCGCAGAGCTGTACGGACGGATACAATGTTTGTATCTTTGCGTATGGACAAACGGGATCGGGAAAATCCTTTACGATGGAAGGCGGTTCAGTAAGTGGCATCTTGCAGTCGCTGAATGTTGATTCCTGATTACGGGGCATGGTGCAGACGGAAACGGCGGCAGGTATGATACCCCGAGCAGTCGAACAGGTGTTCCGCGTAGCCGATTTTATGAAGACGAAAGGATGGGAGTATAAAATGGAAGGCCAGTTCCTCGAAATCGTACGTGTCATATCCTGTTCCAAGACGGAAACTAACTATCACTATATCGGCAGTACAATGAAACGATACATGACCTCCTCGCACCCGTAAACTCAAATTCTTCTAGCGAAAAGAAGCACGAAATCAAACACGACCCCAAAACCGGTTCAACCCGCGTGACAGACGTCACTGTCGTCCCTCTCACTTCGGCTTCACAAGTCAAGAATCTTCTCGCGCTTGCCCAGTCACGAAGAAGCGTGGCTGCCACACTTGTGAACGAACGTTCTTCCCGGTCTCATTCAGTGTTCACGCTGCGAATCACCGGTGTGAATGTCGGAATCGGGAATGTGGATCCTTCTTCATCCTCTTCTTCTTCAATCTCCTCGCCCATGCCAATGGGTAGCGGTGCTTTCGTTGAAGGGACAGGAGAACGGTGCGAAGGTACTTTGAATCTCGTCGATCTGGCTGGAAGTGAGAGGCTCAATGTGAGCTTTGCACCTGGTGCCGTGGCGGATAAAGAACGCGTGAGGGAGACGCAGAACATCAATAAGAGTTTGAGCGCATTGGGAGATGTGATCGCTGCTCTTGGCGAAAGGGGAGAACGAGGTGGAGAAGGGAGTAATAATAAGCATATCCCTTACAGAAACTCAAAGGCGGGTGGAGTTTCTGTCGTCTTAGGGAAGAGGCGTACTGACGCGGGGTGTTCAGCTTACGTATCTGTTGCAGAATTCGTTGAGCGGGAACTCGAAGACGTTGGTGAGTTGTTTGTCGTGATCCAACATTTTCTTCGTGTTGAATCTATGTGTAGATGGTACTCAACCTTTCACCCCTCGCGACGCATTTGCAAGAATCGTTGACGTCATTGCGGTTCGCTACAAAGGTGCGTGTGTTTGTGTTGCCCCACGGATTGCCTATGCTGATGTTGTAATGATAGGTGAACAATACGACGATAGGGACGGCAAAGAAGCAAGTCAAGATGTCGTCGTCGTCATAACAATTGGGGGATTGTGTGTTGTAGAATATTGGACTGTATCTCTTTTCTTTTGGCGAAACCTTTTTCTTTCTTGTTCGCTAACGAACTCGGCCTGCAGGGCGGGTGTACATAATGTAAATATGTTTACAAACTGAGACCGTTGCAAGAACAGATCTGAACCGGAAAGCACTATTGTTGGTGCATTGGACAGCCGGACTGGTAAGCTCGGAGATGGGGTTACGTCACTAGAAGTCCCAGATGAAAGCACTGTGGAACTCGGGTGAGCGGAATTTCCGCACCGCAAAGTCCGGCAAATAAAGCATGAATTTCCGACCTCCTGACTCATCTATGACAGGTCGGAATTTCATGCTTCAGATGGCAGTGTCAGAGGCATTAAATCCCAGAGGTAAAGCAACGATCTCACATCTACATTTTGAGCAGATCCCACTCTTCTGAGCTGGAAATGAATTTAGTTAGAAAGCCGAGAGCCGGCGGAAATTTTACTTCTCTTCACTCGGAAATAATGATTCTTATGATCCCAACTTTATGTGAAAAACAATGCATTAGAACCATAATATACGACAATAACAATAAGTATTAGCTGATGATTTTCCGTATATAACGGGATAGAATTATTAAATAATTATGCGGGGAAAAAAAAAAAAAAAAAGATCAGTAGTAGGGATTTCGCAGCTTGCAGAGAAGGACACTCAGCACCTAAAGGGCGAGGTTACGCCACTAAAAGCCATTAAATCTGAGACAAATAACATATAAATTCCAAGCACCGAGATGGCAGACAGGACACACCTTATTCAGCACCATCACTATCCTCATCGCCGCTCTCGTCCTCATCACCGCTCTCATCCTCACCAGTACCCTCATCACTGCTTTCATCGCTGCTCTCACTCTCACTACTGCTCTCCTCATTGTCAGACTTGCTTTCTTCATCCATTGGCGTGTCACCCTGAGTCCCCTGGCATTCACTTCTCATTATCTCATCTCGCTCATCCATGCTTGCTACTTACCTTGTCACTCTCCCTGTTTCTCGTGTTGTTGTGGGCGTGGTTGCCTTGAATCCTAACACTTGGTCTCCTTGAATAATCACGACGATGTTTGCAAATGGTCTTGAGGATTGCCTCTGTCGCCCAGCTGTGAGCAAACCGCCTGAGGTATGGTTGGTTCTTCACCGCCTAACAAGTGCTCCATTAATCGTAGCAAGGGAAAGGGAAGGCTGGTATACTTACCTGCTGGCAAATCCTCACGATCTGTTCCTTCGGTTGGTTAAACCAGAATGTGTCATGCTCAAGGCCGGCACGATCAGCTAATCGCAGAACAGTACGCTATGGAAAATTAGTGTAATAGACATAATTACTGTATAAAAAAGACGCACACGAATTGCATTGTACAACGCGACGTTGTCATCAAGTTCCATGGCCATGCGAAGCAGAAGAGTTCGACCAGCATTGGGGGGGCGTGGTATCTTGGGTTCCTCCTGTTCAGTCGACGCCTTACGCAAATTAGCATTTTCAGCTATGAAAGAAGAGAGTCAGTCAGAGGTTGGTAACAACAAGAAAGGACGTACCTCGGAGCCTTGCGATTTCGGTATCCTTATCGTCAGTGGCTTTTTTACCTATTTGAGGACCAAAAAAGTCAATTGCAATGGAACGGATAGGTGTACATACCTTTAGCCTTGCCCTTGACTTGAGATGCTTTGACGGCTTCTAGGGAAACAGGAATATGAGTACATAGGAACATCGTGGGCAACGTTAACAAATGTTGTACCTTTTGCTGCGGCATTGGCTTTCGTAGTCTTTGGCACGCTCTTGCCCGATTTCGAGGCAGGAGCAACATTTTCCTTTGTGGCGGATGTTGCCTTCTGCTTCTTGTGAACAGCCATAGTAGATGCAAGTGAAGAATGACAGAGACAGATAGGAAGGTGAGAAAGGACTTGATAGGTGGTCAACGGTGAAGTGCACCTATATATCGTCAGCGTTGTTGAGGCACGCTGAATGGCTGGAATAGGAATAAAATACTCAGCTAGGTCAAAGGGTTTGGGACCCAAGCCATCAGCTACCTTCTGTGCACGGTGATCTGCCAGGTGAAACAAGGAGTTCAAGAGTGGCAGGCGGAGATCTTCGCGATCGGTCTTACAGGACCCGATCAATAATTCTGTGTAGAACATGACTGAAAGCGACACATTTCACGTGCTAGGGGACGGAGGTTCCTGGAAGCCAAGAACTCTAATCCAATGTTAGATAGCGTGAAACTTGATGATATACCACTTACTTTGTTTTCCGAGTTCCGCATTTCCACTCATATGCCAACGGATCTTGGTATATGGCGCTAGCAAAGCTCGGAGGCCTCGGACTCCTGAAGTAACGGGTCCCTGGCAATGTATACATGAAACTAGGAAGTGCAACGGACCAACGGTGGTGGGCGATCATTTGTTTGGCGCTATAGGAAGTCGGATCTTGAGGATTGACAAGGGCTCGTCTCAAGCTGTAAAGGATGGCAGAAAATCACCATATGATAGACGTCAGGGTAGCAACTCACTGTAATGAGAGCGTTGAACAGTCGTCTTGACAAGGCCCGGATCACGGTTTTGAATTTTCTGAAATAAGTTCAGCGCAATCCACAAGAGCGACTCCCCCTTACCATGACATCAATCCCCACTACTGTCACTTTTAATAAGCGCCGCAGCTGGGATACCATTGTTCACTCTCCACCCAACACTTCTGGCCACCCCAGCGTCATCAGCACTATGTCCAGCAAAGCTGAGACTGTTTCCGAAACTGAAACCGAAACCGACGTCGATAACAGTACAGACGAGATCAGTAACAGACCAAATAGCAGCGTCAGCGAAAATTACAGCAGCAGCTTTATTAACCAATACCTTGGACGCAGAGATTTCGAAGTCATTGAAAACCAAATGGGACTTCCAGAGAGCCGGTGCGAATCCCCGTTGTGTTTTGGAGACAAAGATGAGGGAAAAGGTGAGTGTCCACAGTATGTGGCCTTTAGTCTGACTGACCGCAAGATACTTCACAGTACCTGAGTATAATGATGTTGGTATCCAAACGGAAGGAGATATAAAGGTAGACTCAGAGCCAGAGAACAATCCCGAAAAATTGGCTCTGTTGGGAAAAAAGGTATGTCAGCTCCGAGTCGTCTCATGCGCTAAATTTTACATTACTTACTATTCCAAAAAAAGGCACAATATGCGTCTCTCAACATTGAGATGACTGGCGGAACCATTGTCAAGCCAGTTTTCAACATTCTTGCTGATGGACGGGGTAAGAGGAAGACATCGACACACAGGAATGGCCAAACAACTGCAAAGAAGACGAAAAAGGCAAAATTCAATTTTTAATGACTTTATTTATAAGTACACAAGTCTGTAGTTAATAAGTAGTCTGAGACGTGTCAATCCAGTATCACTGAAAAATAATGCGGCACGGCCGAGGTAGTTAATGAAAAAGCAACCTTACCTTCACGCTCTGCTGTGAGGTGTCCAGCTTAAGCTCTGCAATAAAGGGAGCATAGAGGTCTGTTGAAACCGTTTTTGTTTTCTTTGATACATCCAGAGCGTGTGAGAGAGCCAAGCAACAATTAAGTCAAAGGCGCCATGTCACTGCAGCTGCAGCTATGCTGATACGAGAACTCCAGATGTTGGTTGAGCATTGACGACGGATGCTTCACGGAGTTGTGGCAGTTTGTAAGCACAGATATTATGAACAGACTTGCCACTCACAGTTGATTTTGGCCAGCCTTTACAACGTATCATCCTCATCCTCACTTTGTCTTCCACCATCTCTTATTTCACCACCAACGAAGCACCAGCACTGACATGTTTGAGTATCAACAATGCCGCCAGCGTTTCGCCCATGATTGGACTGTGACTGCTGTCCTTACTAGTAGCGAGCGTGGCATTGCGTCAGGGTCAATGACTCCTACACCCCGCTCTCTTGAATGACTTAAGATATTTCAGACATCCGACCAACGGCAATGCAGGAAGCATGACGACGGCACACTCTCCAAATGTTCTAGCCTTGTGACGCAACATTAGTACATTTGTGTTGGGCTAAAAGTAGAAGGTGTTACCTCAGGTAGCATACTATGTAGCACGTAGGCAGGGAATATCACCTGGGATGGAAGGGAAGACAATAACGCCTGAGCATATGTGCGAATATCAGAGCACTTTGACGAATGCCGACCTAAATATTGAGCGGTCAGACAGGATATGCAAGAAGAGCTAGAGCCTGCTTACGTTTTTGAGCAAACCGAGAATAAAGACAGAAAGCATCTTCTGTTGCTGGTTGACAGTTGAGCGCTACCTTTGACGGCATATAGGTAGGGGATAGTAAACCCCACGACGCATCTCCCACGTCTTTTGAATGATGGCATTAACACGTTGAGCGGCGGTTCCCCATCTTCTTTGACAACGGATAGGTAGGGGATAGTAAACCCCATGACGCATCTCCCGCGTCTTTTGAATGATGGCGTTAACACGCTGAGAGAAGGAATTATCCAAAACAGGCAACGTAGTCTATGTTACAAGTAAGCACAAGACCACACGTATTGGATATGAGCAACACTTGCCTTTCCGCCTCTCAAAACGTCATAGGATGGTAGATTGAATACATCCAGCATCAACTGGGGAGCAGCGTTGCGGCCGACCCAGATGGGAGGGACAGTGATGGGGTTAAAGCGTTGCGACTGCGGAACAGGGATATGTGAGACCGGCCGGTGGAGAATTGCTTGCACCGCGGTTTGGACATGTAGAATCAGAAGACACTTCACCACTGCCACTCAAGTCATAGAGTGCAGGAGGGCAGATGCCGACAGCCTCCGTTGGAACAAATTTAGTCGGGAATGATGGAGAGCTGTAGGTGTATTCACCCATTGTTGTTGGA
>KN818394.1:1847-23662 GCA_000827485.1 Amanita muscaria Koide BX008
TACAGAGACAGCCGACCTGGAGCCAATATGGGGCCCCACCTGATAGAAGAGTGTCGGTTGGTCAGACGCAATTCCCTCCAGGGCCACCTCCACATGCCGGTCAAGTGGGAAGAGAACCTCAGCGACCAAGTCCATCGTCGCACAGACATGGGATGTATACAACTGGTACGCCTTCTGTCCTGTCCCAGCGCCGAGAGGGTCCAGCACTCGCTCCGTCTGCTTTGAATTTGGACGAGCCTGCAGCGATTACATATTATCCGCAGAGACAGCCAACTACGAGTCAATATTGGGCCCCATCTAATACAGGAGTGTCAGTTGGTTATATCAATGTGCCACCCCCATCGGTACCTCCACATACTGGTCTAAGTCCATCATCGCAGATGCATACGATCGCTCCACCTCCGCTTCCACCTCAACGCCGGGAGAGTCCAGCACCCGCTCCGTCTGCTTTGAATTTGAACGAGCCTGCAGCGATTACATATTATCCGCTGCAGAGACAGTCGACTCCGACACCAAGTCAATACTGGGCTCTATCTGATACCGGAGTGTCCGATGTACTACCCCATCCAGTGTCACCTCCCCATACTGGTCAAGTGGGAAGAGGACCCCAGCAACCAAGGCTACCGCCGCACAGATATTGGGAGTATACGACCACTACTCCCCCGCCACCGGATGGACCTTGGCCCAGGGATTGTCGATAATTGCGTTGAGTTGCAGGTGTGTTGCCCTTCTGCAACTACCTTTCAGCTGTATTGCTAATCATTACTACTGTACCATTTAGCCACATCGATTGGGATTGTTCACAGCGTGTTATTTAATGTAGATTAGCAGAGATAGTACAAGCGTGATGTTATGAACTTTGTTGAGGAATAAACGAGGTCTGAGTAAAACGAAAGAAGGAAATGACTATGAGCAGTGAGAGTCCAGTAGTGGAATCATCATCGTTCGCACCCGGTGAATGCGCTGTATCACGTATGGTGTACAAGAGACTCCGAGTCACAAGAACTCAGGACAGCTATTCTATCAGGCATCGTTATTCACGCACACCACGTCCACGACGTACCATCCCTTGCGTTCTCACCTTTCTATTTACCCTTTCCAAAGTTTCCAGCACTGTCTCTCCCTTCCCGAATCCTTCAAGTACCACCTAGACCTCTTCTCTACGCACATCATCGTTGCCGCCACCTTCAGTTCCATCCACACACGCCGGTCCTCTTCAGGATTACCAACCCGAATATCGAACTACACGCTTACAATACGTAGGACTGTCACTGCCATATCGTTGTAACCAGCAACTATGGCAGGAGAGGTGCAGTGGGAGGGCACTGGTCGCGACCAAGCCTACTCAGCTGTTGATGCGGCCCTCACTGCTCAGAAGGAGTGTCCCCTCGTCGAACGTGTTGGTGTTAAAAAACGTCCCCAATTACTGGAGATCATGTCCTCCGAAGATTTCCTATTCATCTTATACGTACGTCCCCCTTCAGGCTCCTAATCTCCATATACTAACCCACCCGCCCACAGACCTCAGCACTGATAACCCTTGTGACTCACGCTACCCATTCTCGTCATCTTCTGGTGATGAAATCTCTTGCTCTTGCAGTTCGTACTCCTGCTCTGGCGACCTCAGTTGAAGGTGAGGAAGTGGAAGACCAGACTGCGCAAAGCAATCAACTAGTAGTGGAACTGGCTGGGAGCGCCGAAGTCAACGATGAAAATCAAGAACTCCTTGACCATTGCTTTGAACATTGCAACGAAACGGAACTGGGCGTCGGCGAACTTGAACATTTGAGGTTCGTCTACACCTTTCCTTACTGAATTCGCATCAATCCCATCCCGTGCAGAAGCGCTTGAGTTTCTACCCTCTGATTAAGGCGAGTACCAATCAGCTTCACTGCATTTCATCGATTAATCGAGTTTATAATACAGATCATCTTGGTTTGTCTTGACTGCAAGCTATCTGGACTCCATGTCTCTCTGCACAGTCAACCATCTCGGGCGGCGTCTGAGTTGTACCATATCCACGGCGAGTCTGACGTGCGTGCCTTTGATCCCCGGTACCAAACCACTCTCCCACCAGTTCCTCTCTCCGCTTTCATCATTCTCCAGAGTTCCTACATTGGCAACGAATACAGAACTGGACCAGCTCCGCCTCTGACATAGCCTCTTTAAGCCTGTACGCGTTGGAAAAATGGATGAGGTTATCCTCGTCGCCCGTGACGATAGCAGCTTTCTGTATGCTTTGAAAACTATGGCGTAACCGTTCAGGTTGGACAGCGTGTGTGAGTCCAGCTGCCATTTGAGAAAATGACCCATGAATTGTTGCTTGCGCGTGACGGAGACGCGGTGCACGAATTCCTGCGGTAGATGTTGGTGAAGGAAAGAGCTGTACAAACCTCGACTTCAACTTCAAATTTTGTCCGTCATTAAGGATCATCTTCGCGGCTTTTTCCTTCATCCATTTGACGGGGTATACCATTGCAAGCGCGATTCCAGCCTTCTTATCTACTTCTGGTGTGAATGTGAGATTGGCTAGGGATGCCAGGCCGGATAGCAAGAGTTAAAAGACGGGGAGACGAAAGAGCTCAACTGGTGGTAGATTGTTTCATGGGTATCCTCCGGGCGTCGTAACAGCCAAAATGAGGGAGACGATTCGGTTGGGTATACGGTATGCCAGTTCTGGGATGCGCGATGAGTAAAAAAAAGTTGAGCATGTGCGCAGTGGCACATACCTTGTGCAATCATCCCTTCAAGACTGATACTAACCGCATGCAAATCTCGGTCTTCCGTCCATCCGACGTAGTCCATCCCGTCTTCAGCCATCGCAGACGTCCTACACCGTGACACCCATATACAATTAGTTTCTCCAAAGAGACACATGAGCGCGCAAACTTACGAACACGGCCCCACAGGCGTAGACGAACTCCCCACATTATCAAACACCAAAATCGTATATCCTCCATCTTGATCCGCATCTTTCATCCTTAGCATGGATGACACTCCTCAAAGCACTCGCAGGACCTTTCATTTCCTCTTCCCTTCTCTCGTTTTTAAATCCAGACTGTGGTTCACAGGTCCTTGGGGACGTATCTTCGTCACGGGACAGAGACGCAGGTTTTGACGTCAAGGATGGAGGGAAAGCCGTCTAGGTTTGCAATGTAGACGACAGTGTGTGAGAGGGGAGGGAGAGGGGGACTAGCAGAATAGCAGAGCTAACAAAAAGGGAAAGTCGGCCATGAAAGTCCATGTTGGCCGATCACGTTGAAAGAACGCTGCGCCGATTATGTCATCCAACCATGAACCGTCTCGCCAGCAATCCGTAAGGTGAGGAGTCAAGCTAGTCAAGGTCAGTGGTGTCGGAGCACATGGAAACAGGTTGACGAGAAGTGGAAGAATAAGGGTGAGTGATCGGAGCTCGTGCGAGCAGATGATCCTCCCTGGGCCTCCTTCTACCACTCAATGACACGCATCTTGCACGATGCTCTCAACACCTCACCGCATAGACCGATATAAACTCTTCCAAGCTCACCATTAATCGTTACATCCTTCTTCTTCATCAATATCGAGTGCAGGGAAATTTCGGAAATGGTAGTCCATTCTGGCAACACCCATGGAGTCAGATTCAACGCCGTAATGTCTTGGCTCAACGTTCAACACGCATGTAGATACATCATTTCACGTAGCTACTACCTACGCTCGTCAACCTTGACGTCAGTATTTGTCTGAAATGTATTAGTTTCATGAATTGGAGTTGTTGGAACGACATACCGTATTTGCTGCCATAGTTGCGCTGACCTTCACCCATGTTCGCATTTCCTTGGAGCGTACCGATGGTCTGGTTGTACTGTTTATTGCCGCTGTAGTTGTTGTCTACGCGATTTTCACATCAGATGAAACGGTCGCCGCGGCGCGTTAGATTCAAAACTTACGCGTCTGATTGCCTGAATTATCCCCACTATTGACAGTATTGTTGGAGCCGCCACCGATGACGCCCTTGTTGTTACTATTGTCATGTATATTGCGCGTAGAATAGTCCTGGGTGTTGTTGACAGTACTGTTGTTTCCGAAGCTGTGGCCACCTCCTGTGAAGCTTGCGTTGCCGAAAAAAGCAGCACCGCCTGTATTAACGTTGGAATTCGGAGTGGGGGATGTCTGGTTGCTGGTATCTTGACTCATTGATGGAACTAGGCGAGCCAAATCAGCAATAATTATTCAAGTCGGCGAGGGACGGAGCTCACCTTTGAAAGTAAGATGCGAAGAACGCCCAGAACCATAAGTCCCAATTGGATTATATATACGTTTTGAATAGTTCCATTGCTTTCCGCAAGCACTTTGTCTGGTTCTTTCTTATCAGCCGTTACAGCAATACTGCCTCATAAGGCAAACTGAGAGGGAATTTTAGGGTTCGATTAGAGAGTCATGGGTTTCATAGTGACATAGACAGGGATAATGGTGGGTTCTAGCGTTGATATTGCTGATACAGATAGACGCCCAGTGTTGTAATCATAGCCGGCACTGGCCGTGCGCGTGACAGCTTGAATGGTTCGGCCAGGTCCAAGGGTGTTACGGGCGTACTACATCCACCGACCACCATCAAGTTCCACCGCATGTGATCAACTGAAGACTGGATTCGTGGAATTTGCACCAGTAAATGAATATCACTCTGAGCTTCGGTACTTATGACTCTGTTTCCTGAAATCCCGCGCTGGCTACTGGTATTAATTTGTAATTCTCAAGTCGCTGAACTACTTTACTCATGCTAACAGCAGCCATGGTAATAGAAAGCGGGCAGCAGCGCGGATGATTTTCTCAAACCATGAGTACAGCCACCCGCCCACGAACTTTTGTACGTCTGAAATGTATTGGTTTCATGAATCGGAGTTGTTGAAACGACATACCGCCATCGTTGCGCTGACCTTCACTCGCATTTTCTTGGAGTGTACCGGTGGGGTCTACGTGATTTTCACATCAGATGAGGCAGTCGTGGCGGCACATTAGAATCAAAAGTTAAAACTTACGCGTATTGCCTGAATTATCACCACTATTGACAATGTTGTTGTTGCCGTCACCGATGACGCCGTTGTTGTTACGATTGTCGTGTATATTGCGCGTAGAATGGTCCTGGGTGTTGTTGACAACACCATTGCTTCCGAAGGCGTGTCCACCTCCTGTGAACTTTGCATTGCCGAAAAAAGCACCACCGCCTGTATGAACGCCAGGATTGTCAGTGGACGGTGTCTGGTTGCCGGTATTTCGACCCATTGATGGAACTAAGTGAGCCAAATCAGCAATAATTATTGATTTCGGTGAGAGAGAGACCTTTGAAAGTAAGATGCGAAGAACGCCCAGAACCATAACTGTTCCGATCGGATTATATATGCGTCTTGATTAGCTCCATTGCTTTCCGCAAGCACTAGGTCTGGTTCTTTCTTATCAGCCGCTATAGCAATACTGCCTCATAAGGCGAACTGAGAGGGAATTCTAGGGTTTAACTTGATTGGGTTAGACACCGAGAATGGTGGCGAATTGGAACGTTGATATTGCTGATACAGATAGACGCTGTAGCCCGGGATGGGATGTTCTTATCAAGACAAACCAGTGCTAACCGGCACTGGCCGTGGGTGTGACAGCTTGAATGTTTTGGTCAGGCCGGCAAGGGCGTTACGGGCGTACTGTATCCACCAGGACATCGGACTTTATTAAGGTCCACCACATGTGACCAAGATTAGGATTTGCATTGACCAATAGAGTGCAACATAGTACAAACCCGATGCTATGAATTTCATCGAGGGACCGCACAAGGTCCGAGTAAGGAAAATGAGCCGTGAAGGTATGGTGGGATCGTCGTTCAAGTATTTGCATTGCGCACTCTGCTGTGTCCACCAGTGTCCCCTGCTCCGATGACATTAGATTGGTGTATGCGCCATTTTGGGGCTCCTTGTCCCTTGCGACGCTGGTGTACTATGTATCTAGGTGTTGAGAGTATCGTGTAGGCAGTAGGATGTGTGAGATTGAGTGATAGAAGGCGGTAGACATTGGACAACCATACCTTGTTTTGGCCTGTCGATCGCAGGTGTGATGGTAGTAAAGCATAGATTAGCAACGCGAAGGGTTTTTGTAGTCGGACACTCACCGTTGCATGCCATTGCTCACCAACTTCTCATCGGCCTACCTCTATATGCTGCGACGCCACTGAAAGCTTGGCTCCTTCGTATGATCCGAAATTAAGGACTCATGACCATATGCCGGCGGAGATGGTTCTCGCTAATCCTCTACTAGTCTCGCACACAAATCTTGAACTTATTTCTTGTAGGTGAGTACGAGACGCCAAACGTACGGACATAGATGCAGATGCAGATGTGGTTCATCATGATGTCGTTTACGCTGGATGGGTTACTCTCCGTCCTTTGTAGTGTCACGCTGATCTCGCCCGAAGAAGTACTTCAGGGAGGTTGTTGTCAAAGAAGGCTTGAGACGAAAAACAACAACTACGCTTTCGGGTTGTGTCGGACTCCGAGTCGAATCTGCCCAGATGATAAGTAGCGGGTAGTGTATGAGGACGACATTTTCATCTGAGCACAAGTGATTATTTATTTTACTCATAATATTGAAGCTCCGGCTTTCAGGCGAAACTGGGCCGGCAAAACGGATGACATAATCGACTAGCTTATCCCCCAAGAAGTTCACTGCATGCTGTCGCAGCGCCCGGGCCCAGCCAGTGTCGGTGTTGGTGACAATGCTTCATTCAACGTGCCCAGGCGATCTCCTAACCATTTCTATCGGGTTCGCATTGATAAGAACAACCCGTGATGCATCCACGTGTTCAATCGGCATCGAGGCGCAAATCTCCGCCGTTCCTCGTTTCTGTGAGATCCATGACTCTCAAGCTGTTGCAGCCCAAAATGAAGTTTACCGCATAAGGCATTGATTGCTGGAACCGCTGCCGATAAGAATAAGTAGTGCTTGCGGACGCCGGAAAACGAATATAATCCAACTGGGACAGTTACGGTTCTGTTCGTATTTTACTCTCCAAGTGAGCCCCCTCCCTCACTGATATCATTAGTTATTGCTGATTTGGCTCACTTAGTTCCATCAATGAGTCAAAATACCAGCAACCGGACACCCCCCACTGAGAATCCTGGCGTTCATACAGGCGGTGCTGCTTCGTTCGGCAATGCAAACTTCATAGGAGGTGGTCACGCCTTCGGAAACGACGGTATTGTCAATAACTATCATCAGGGACCAGATGCCAATGAACTGAAGGAGGTAAAGTCGCAATACCTAATGATGCCATAACGATACTCAAGTTTTTATACGTAGCACCAATTGATCACAACCCTCCCTCGTGCGGAGGCTGGTCGAAAAGTCTACGAATACAAGAAACAGAGTGGTCCATGTTTCCCAGGGACGAGACAGGCTGTCCTCCAAAAAATGAAGGATTGGGCTACCAACCCAGACGAGTCCGGGATGTATGTTTTATCTGGACTAGCCGGTATCGGAAAGTCCACCATTGCCTACACTATTGCAGCTTGGGCAGACGAGCGCCAGCACTTGGGCGCCGAGTTCTTTTTCTCCCGGGATGAAGCAGATCGCAGAAGCGCCAAGCTCTTTTTCACAACGATCGCTTACGACCTTTATTTCGCGAAGAGTGGAGCGTTCAAGCGAGCGATCGGAAAAGTGTTGGTTACGAATGGCAGATATACCGGAAGTCCGCAGGAGCAACTCGATGCCCTCATTCTGGATCCACTAAAGCCAATCCTAAACGCTTTGCCACCAACTCTTATTGTTGTTGACGCTCTCGATGAATGTGATGATGAAGCTCGTTTTATTCTCACGGGATTGCGGCAACTCGTCCAAGCCTTACCCTCGTTCAAAGTCATCTTGACCACTCGACCTGACGCACTTTCCAACGATGATTCTACTACTCAGGAGGGTCGTAGGGTTTTCCGCCTGCACGATATAGAAGCCGATGTTGTCAATGAAGACATACGGATTTACCTCGAGCACTATCTCTCTGCGAAACAGGTCAAAGAACAGTTACCACACCTCAAGAAGCAATGGTGCGCTAGCGATGAGCAGGTAGAACGTCTCATTCAGGCTTCGGGAAAGCTGTTCATCATGGCATCCACGGCGGTTCGTTACATTTTGGACACATTCTGGTCCGCTCCCGATAGCCAAATAAAAACACTTCTTGATGCATTTGCCCAAGGTCACACACCATTTGACAATCTGGTCGACTTCTATACTGTTATATTAAGGAGCGCAGTACCAGCTAATTGTCGCAACACACGTCTGGTCGAACGTTATCGGGCTATTGTCGGCACCATTGTGCTTTCTCAGGTCCCCCTCTCTGTTCCTTCAATTGCAAGTCTCATGGACATTGATATTGACCAAATACTTGTGGTGGTCCGTCAGCTGCAGTCTGTTATCTCTGTTGCAGACGATATACCACGTGTCTATCATAAATCCTTCGTCGACTATATCACTGACTCCGAGCAATGTGAGGACATCAATCTCCGAATTGATCCGATGAAACGTCATACGCGGATCGCAAGCCGTTGTTTCGAGATGATGGGCAAGCGTCTCAAGTTTAATATTTTGGAGCTTGGGATTCCTGCTCGATTCATGAGCAACGAAGAAGGACGAGCGAAAGATGGGATAACGGATGAAAAACTGCAAGAGAAGATCCCACTAGTGCTACAATATGCAAGTGCATATTGGGACAGCCATCTCAACGGCGCGAACATCGATGATGCCGATCTCATGAAAGAGTTAGAAAAGTTCGACAACGGGCGCGTGTTGTTGCCTTGGATTGAAGTTCTGAGCTTGATCAGAAAGCTCGACTCAGCTCCCCGTGCTATTCGTGTTGCGCTGAAAGTTTTGGTAAGTTTGCGATCACATTCACATGAGACCTCAAATAGGAAACTTAGATGTTTGGATAGAAGCCGACGCCTTCAGATTTGCGTCAACTCCTATCTGATGGACTACGGTTCATATCAAAGTTCTATTACATCATCGAAAGATCAGGGCTTCAAGCGTATTATTCAGCACTGCCGTTCACACCAACCGGTAGCCTTTTATATCGTCGATATATCGATGAGGCATTACACTTACATCGCAGTTGCAACGTCATTGGCATACCGGATCAGTGGGATGCCTTAATAGCCAACTTGAGGCATGGGAATCAGGTCCAACGCATTCAATTTTCACTCGATAGCACCATGCTTGTTTCTTGGAATAGGGGGGTTAAGGGACACGGATACCTGGAGGCAATGTTAAAGGTCTGGGACGCAGTCACTGGCGCACCTATTTCCACGATAAAAAGCAACAATCGCTTCTTTGCGATTGCCAGCGACTTTTCTACAGTCGCTTCATTCGAGAACAACCAGTGGACTGCCGACATTTTTTCCCCAGTCGCTTCATCCGAGAGCCATCCTATAACACTATACAACGTGAACGGTAGCAAACGAGGTGTTACCTTGACAACTTCTGCAGCGGTTCTCAAAGTGGCAATCTCATCTGAACGCCTTGGCCGGATTGCCGCAGGACTATCTGACGGTACTGTTTCTCTATGGGACAGTCAAAATGGCAAACAGACAGGCAGTTTTGGAGATTATGGTCAATTTGACAGTTCTCTCGAATTTTCGGCTACTGGTGCTAGACTAGCCTATTCAGCTAGAACAGGTGTCGTCAAGCTGTGGGACGTGATCAAAGGGGAACTCGTCGCCGATCTGGATTGGGGATCACATGACTTTGCATTCTCACGCGATGGTTCTCGAATCGTGGCTTGGAGGGAGCACAAGTCCTTTGGTGTGAAACTGTGGGATTGTGGGGACGGTCAACCTGTTGGGACTATCGAGAAGAGGCTGAAGTCTGACTTGAACTACTCATTCCAAAGTTATGCCGTGGCAATCTCTGATACCGGATCTCTCCTTGCAATTCGTTGCGACGAGAACGTGGAGGTGTGGGGCGGTGACCATAACCTGTCACACATTGTAGATCTGGATCTATATCATACTTTGTCGCTGGCCTTCTCGCCAGATGACACGCTTGCAATCGCGACGCAATCCGGTGCCAAGCTCTATAGCATCAAAAACCGCTCCTTCCTTTCTACATTCTCAACCTCTACGTGTTTTTACCTGGCATTCTCGCCAGACTGTACTCGCTTTGCTGCTGAGTATCCCGGCGGTACATCCTTATCGGATTATTCGAATATCCGAGCTATCGAGTCGTCAAGTCCTTCCTCAAATAAACAAGAAAGCAGCGAACTCACTGCATTGGCTTTGTCCTGGAACTGTTCTCGAGTCGCCTGTGGGTTTGAGAATGGTGCGGTTGAGCTGTGGGAAACAGATGACTTCCCAAAACGACGAATTGCTGCTCATAGGCATCACAAGTCGAGAATAACGACACTTGGGTTCAGCCCCGATGGCAGGCAATTCGCTTCTGGGTGTTGTTATGGGACTATCATTTTGTGGGAAGGTGAAGACGGGGCGCGACGTGCAGATCTCCAGTATCCTCGTGGGAGAAACGATCTTGTAAGGGGATTGGAAGTTTCAAACAGGGTGCTGGCTGCAGCGGGCGATCAAGGTATCGTTTTGTGGGATTGCAAAACGCTGGATCACATTCAAAGTTTCGATGGAGACTTTACGGGACCTTTATCATTTTCAGCTGATGGTGCCCTTCTTGCCGCCTTCAACACCACCGCCACCACCGCCTCGATCACTGTGTTCGATGTCACAAGCCATACAGCTACTGCTACTTTCAAGATTCCAGTTGGCCACTATCAAAATCACCTGCACAGGATGACATTCCTGCCCGACAATTCACAGCTCATAGTACAGCAGCGTGCCTCACCCGAAATAGAGCAGAGCGAGAGCCCCGTTGGCCCCCACTTGGACTTTCATACATTCAACTTAGTCTCCAATAAAGCCATCAAAGGACCATCATTCGAACAATTCATCCAGTTGCCTGACATGCCACTTTGGCACGGCGTCCCAGTCTGGGTGAACAGGGAACGCGGGCAGTATTACCTTGAAGCGTTATTTTCACAGCACGATGACCCTGTACCTGTGCTATGGATCCCCCGGGAGCTTCGTGCACATGCATGGGTTCAGAGACATTCCATGATTGCCATC
Organism: Amanita muscaria Koide BX008; assembly: GCA_000827485.1. NCBI lineage: Eukaryota > Fungi > Basidiomycota > Agaricomycetes > Agaricales > Amanitaceae > Amanita > Amanita muscaria. Next base: position 12,980 of record KN818394.1, read on the forward strand.
CGATGCAAGGGCGGGCGTGTTGTTCTCCTGCGACTACCTACTAGTGCCACTGGCACGGCGACTAGTGGTAATCTGAGTTATGGCATGCCAGCCCATCAAACTGCGGCAGCGGCCTTACCTTATGGCCACAATATACATGTACTGACAGCTCTCGTAAAGAACGAGAGTCAGGAGAACGAAGGCCTCGAAGATGAGGCTGGTGGATTAACATCGTGAGTGAATCTGTGTCGACGCGTCACCGATCCTCATTGCTACCAACAGCGATGGATTTGAAAGTGGATCTAAGCGACCAGGGCCACCACGGCACAGATACGAAACGTATACAACCGAAGAGGAGGACGGTGGTTTTACATTGTGAGTGGATCCGTGTCGACGCGTCACCGAGCCTCACTGCTGGAGGATTTGGAAGAGGATCTCAGCGACAAGAGCCACCGCTGCACAGATACGAGCCGTCGTCGACTCCCTCACGTCAACAAGATGGAGGTGGATATTCTCAACTGGCGGGAAAACCGTTATCGATCACATCCCCGTATCATCTGCAAAGACAGCCGACCCGGAGCCAATATGGAGCCCCACCTGATAGAAGAGTGTCGGTTGGTCAAGCGCAATCCCCTCCAGGGCCACCTCCACATACTGGTCAAGTGGGAAGAGGACCTCAACGACCAAGTCCATCGTCGCACAGACATTTGTATACAACTGCTACGCCTCCGCTTCCGTCCCAACGCCAAGAGAACCCAGCACCCACTCCGTCTGCTTTGAATTTGAACGAGCCTGCAGCAATTGCGCAGAGACAGCTGACCCCGAGTCAATATCTGGCCCCATCTGTGTCGGTTGGTTATATGCCACCCCCAGCGGCACCTCCACATATTGGTCTAAGGCCATCATCGGCAGCGAGTCCATATTATCCGCTGCAGAGACAGTCGGCTCCGACTCCGAGACAATACTGTGCTCCACCTGGTACCGAAGTGTCAGCTGGCCATATGCCACCCCGTCCAGTGTCACCTCCACATACTACTGGTCAAGTAGGAAGAGGACCCCAGCAGCCAAGGCTAACACCGAACAGATATAGGGAGTATACGACCACTACGCCTCCGCCGCCGGATGGACCTTGGCCCAGGGATTTTCGATGATTGCGACAGGTGCGTTGTCCTTCTGCGACTACCAGCTGTATCGCTAATCATTACTACTCTATTTAGCCACATCGATTAGGATTTTTTGCAGTGTATCGTTCAATGTAGATTAGCAGACATAGTACGTACTGTACACGCTTGATGTTATGAACTTTGTTGAGTATCTGAGTAAAACGAAAGAAGGAAATAACTATGAGCCGTGAGAGTACGGTAATGGAATCATCATCGAGCGTTCGCACTCCCTTGTGCAGTTTGAACAGCTCTACCCATCGACCCACCGGTGAATGCACCGTATGGTGTCTTCTTGACCCTCGCTACGCTGGTAAAAGTGTTCGGATGTTGAGGCATCGTGCTCAGGCTGGTGCTGGACGTGTGACATAGAGTAGTAGGAAGAGGGAATGGTAGTGGATAACCATACCTTGTTTGTAGTCTGTCTCGATTACAGGATTGCTGAGGTGGTTGTACAATGTGGCACGGAGTGATTGATGTGGATGCGTGGAAGGGGGCAGGAAATGTCAAGCTCAGTAAGGTCGCATAGGAAATTAAGCCCACCGATACTAATTGGCGATGATGCGGAAAGAAAGTATGAGGCTCGTGCTACAAGATGTTCCCGACATAGTGTTAGTGAAAGTGTAGGTGAAGGGCCAGGGACAACTGTACACTTGGCTGTTGGTGCTTTTCGTTGGTGTCTGGGTACGTGCTAATACTGGAGTTGTCCAATAGCTATTTCATCGACGACGGCGTGCCTTCACCAGTTCACGATGCCCCACCAGAAACAAAGGAAAATGAGGATCATGATGAGGAAGAACAAGAATGACTCACAAGAGACACGAAACACACGACATCGCTTGACCGTTGACGAACTCAGAGCAGTCTGGACAGATTCGTCTTCGGATAGCCGCACCCTCTCATTCGCGGCTGCTCGGGGACGAAAGACGATTGAGGCGGCGGTTGGAGCGGATCAACTTCGATCAACTTGAACGTGATCAAACCCCCGATCCACACTCACCCGATTGCCATCAACTCATGTCGTGGCACTGCCACCTGAATCACTCATTGGTGCGCTTGCTGCCACACACTCACTGCCAGACGGAATAGGTCGCAAGAAGACAATTATTCCATTTGGGTTATTGAATCGATTCTTCCCTGCTTCCATTCAAGTTGTGAGTTTCTGGAGTTCCTGCAGTCATGACTATCTTATTGGCGTTACCTTGGAAGAACCGGGGCATGCTTGTCGTTGGACGTATTATATCCGGAGTTTCGGTCGGGTTGACAAGCGCTCTTGTTCCGATCTTCTATCCGTGGTCGTTACTTCTCTCTCCAACATGGTACTTATGCCACCTTCCTCTTGTTGTTCTCTCATTCTGACGGAATGACTTGTCCACAGGTCGATTACGTGGGGTATCCTTATCCAATTCGGTTGCAATGGTGTTGCCTCGTTTCGGATCCCTTGGGGTCTTCAGACGATACCCGGGATCATTTTGAGTTTGGGCATGACTGTGTTCCCCGAGAGTCCACGTTGGTTGTTCGACAAGTGACAGTGCGTAGCCGAGTATACACATATCTGGGAGTCTTGTTAATCTGATGGTTGTATATAGCGAAGAGGAAGCACTGCAAGTTCTCGCTGACTTGCATGGAAAAGGAGATAAGCATAACGAATTGGTGCAGCTCGAATACAGGTATCTTATTCGTATCGGGCTTGGTTAACCGTCATGCTAATAATGCATGAAACTTTCAGGTCTACTACGAACGGGAAGAAGGCGCTAAATCCTACCTCGACCTGCTTAAACCTGGAAACCCGGCCGTGTTTTCTTGGGTTCAGCGCTTCAAATGTGGTCTCAGCTGTCTGGCATGAACATCATGATGTGGGTCTCTATTTTCGCTTAACGGCTCGCAACTTTGAACTGTGCTTTAGATACTACATCATCTACGTGCTCCAAGGTACCGGGTTGACGGGTCGCAGAGCTGATCTTATCCCGTCTAAGTGAGACATCTTACGTTCGACGCTAAGGCTGCAATACGTCCTTAACATTGCCTTCAGTTTATCTCTATTCAATCGCACTTGCTTACGCCACCCAAAGTTCCCGCTATTCTTTATATCGACAATGGGGCAGACGTCCGATGCTTCTAGTCGGGACGTTGCTGATGGGCTTCTTCTTTTACCTCGTGGGTGGATTACAAGGTAGATTCGGTCAATGGGGCAGAGTTGTCAAATCATGTAAGCCATCTCCGGGTCTTGGAGGGTCACATCTGACGATGGTTTCATGCAGCTGTCTGGTCATCAACAATAATCAGGCTGCGACCAACGCAATTATCGTTTGTTCCTTCTTCATGTGAAGTTTTGCCATCACGATGGGCCCAGTATCTTGTACGTACCCGGCTGAACTGGTGTGCTCCTAACATGGCTTCAATGAGGCTAGCACTCTTTGAAGATTCGACGAAGGCTGTGTCTCTCGCGACGGTAAGTTGACATATGCTTGACATGAATCAACCTCGTACTCGTTGCGAACGTGTGCTACGTACTTCAATTGAAAAAGGATATGTCCGGTGGAAATCTTGTATATCTTGTACTTATCGGACTGTTCGGGATGGCGTATAACGTATTATTATTACCTAGAGACGACAATGGTCGGTGAAATCTCAAGTAGCTCATAAATTACATCGATAAGCATAAAAAGGATGCTAGGAATCGTTGGAGTATAGTAACCCCTATCAAGCGCATGGCCGACAATTGAAATGTTAGCCCATTCTGGCAGCACTCATGTCAGAGCGTTCAGATTCAGTGCAGTAATGTCTTAGCTGAACACGCATGCAGATACCACATTTCAGGTAGGTAATACCTACGCTCGTCAACCTTGATGTCAGTATTTGTCTGAAATGTATTAGTTTCATGAATTGGAGTTGTTGGAATGACATACCGTATTTGCTGCCATAGTTGCGCTGACCTTCACCCATATTCGCATTTCCTTGGAGCGTACCTATGGTCTGGTTGTACTGTTTGTCGCCGGTGTAGTTATTGTATACGCGATTTTCACATCAGATGAAACGGTCGCCGCGGCGCGTTAGATTCAAAACTTAAGCGTCTGATTGCCTGAATTATCCCCACTATTGACAGTATTGTTGGAGCCGCCACCGATGACAACCTTGTTACTATTGTCGTGTATATTGCGCGTAGAATAGTCCTGGGTGTTGTTGATAGTACTGTTGTTTCCGAAGGTGTGACCACCTCCTGTGAAGTTTGCATTGCCGAAAAAAGCACCACCGCCTGTATGAACGCCAGGATTTTCAGTGGAGGGTGTCTGGTCGCCGGTATTTTGACCCATTGATGGAACTAAGTGAGCATCAGCAATAATTATTGATGTCGGTGAGGGAGGGAGCTCACCAAAGTAAGATGCGAAGAACGCCCAGAACCATAACTGTTCCGATCGGATTATATATTCGTCTTGATTAGTTCCATTGCTTTCCGCAAGCACTAGGTCTGGTTCTTTCTTATCAGCCGCTATAGCAATACTGCCTCATAAGGGGAACTGAGAGGGAATTCTAGGGTTTAACTTGATTGGGTTAGACACCGAGAATGGTGGCGAATTGGAACATTGATATTGCTGATACAGATAGACGCTGTGGCCTGGGATGGGATGTTCTTATCAAGGCAAACCAGTGCTAACCGGCACTGGCCGTGGGTGACAGCTTGATTGGTTCGGCCAGGTCGGTAAGGGCGTTACGGGCGTACTGTATCCACCAGGACATCGGACTTTATCACCACTATCAAGGTCCGTGACCAAGATTGGAATTTGCATTTACATATAGAGTGCAACATATTACAAGCCCGATGGTATGAATTTCGTCGAGGGACCACACAAGGTCCGAGTAAGGAAAATGAGGTATGGTGGGATCGTCGTTCAAGTGTTTGCAGTGTCCCCTGAACCGATGACATATGCGCCATTTGGTGGTTCCTTGTCCCTTGCTACGCTGGTGTACTATGTCTCTAGGTGCTGAGAGTATCGTGTAGGCAGTAGAATGTGTGAGATTGAGTGATAGAAGGCGGTAGACATTGGAGCTTCATACCTTGTTTTTGGCCTGTCAGTGGTAGGTGTGATGGTACGAGGTACTAGTAGAGCATAGATTAGCAACGCGAAGGGTTTTTGTAGTCGGACACTCACCGTCGCATGTCATTGTTCTCCCACTTCTCATCGGCCTGCTTCTATATGATGCGACGCCGCTGAAACCTTGGCTCCTTCGTATGATCCGAAATTAAGGACTCATGACCATATGCCAGCGGAGATGGTTTTCGCTGATCCCCTACTAGTCTCATATTGGTGTTGGAGTAGCTGTGGAAGACCATGAGGTCGGCAATGTAGTTAGTTGCGTTCTAAAGTATGCAAAGGGGATGAGAAGGTGGTGAAGGAGTTGATTGTGAGCGGTGACCGACTCGGAGGCTGGAAGAAAGTGTCTAAGTGGAAAAGAACCTTGAAACGAGCGGCATACAGATCTTAAATTGATTTCTTGTAGGTGAGTAGGAGACCCCAAACGTACGGACATAGATGCAGATGCAGATGTGGGGGTTTGAACATGATGTCGTTTACGCTGGACGTCCTTTGTAGTCGCCCGAAGAAGTACTTCAGGGAGGTTGTTGTCAATGAATTAATGAAGGGTTGAGACGAAAAACAACAACTACGCTTTCGGGTTGTGTCGGACTCCGAGTCGAATCTGCCCAGATAGCGGGTTAGAGATACCGTGTAGTATGAGGACGACCTATTGAATTTAATTTAATTTAATTTATTTAAATAATAGTATTGAAGCCCCGGCTTTCGGGCGAATCCGGGCCGGCAAATTGGGTTTGCATTTGCCCCATCCTCTGGTTCAACACGTTCAACGTTCAATCGGCATCTGATAGAGGCGCAAATCTCCGCCGTTCCCCGTTTCTATGAGATCCATGACACTCAAGTTGTAGCAGCCCTTTAAGTTTGCCGCGTAAGGCATTAATTGCTGGAACCGCTGGGTCCGCTGCTGATAAGAAAGAAACAAGGCATAGTGCTTTCGGTACCCAATGGAACTATCCGAGGAGTGTATATAATCAAACTGGAACAGTTATGGTTCCATACGTTCTTTCGTACCTTACTTTCGAAGGTGAGCTCCCTCCCTCACCGGCGTCAATAATTATTGCTGATCTGGCTCACTTAGTTCCATCAATGGGTCAAGATACCGGCGACCAGACACCTTCCACTGAAAATCCTGGCGTTCATACAGACGGTGGTGCTGCTTTCTGCAATGCAAACTTCACAGGAGGTGCCCACAACTTCGGGACTATTGTCAATCAAGGACCAGATGCCAACGAACTGAAGAAGGTAAATAATGATGCTATAACGATACTCAAGTTTTTATACGTAGCACCAATTGATCACAACCCTCCCTCGTGCGGAGGCTGGTCGAAAAGTCTACGAATACAACAAACAGAGTGGTCCATGTTTCCCAGGGACGAGGCAGGGCATCCTCCAAAAGATGAAGGATTGGGCTACCGACCCAAGCGAGTCCGGGATGTATGTTTTATCTGGACTAGCCGGTATCGGAAAGTCCACCGTTGCCTACACCATTGCAGCTTGGGCGGACGAGCACCATTGCTTAGGCGCCGAGTTTTTTTTCTCCCGGGATGAAGCTGATCGCCGAAGCGCCAAGCTCTTTTTCATAATGATCGCTTACAACCTCTATCATTTCAATGAAAAGTTCAAGCGCACTATCGGAGAAGCGTTGGTTACGAAAGCAATAACCGAAAGTCCGCAGGATCAACTCGATGCCCTTATTCTGGATCCACTAAAGCCAATCCGAAATACTTTGCCACCAACACTTATCGTTGTTGACGCTCTCGATGAATGTGATGATAAAGGTTTTATTCTCACGGGATTGCGGCAACTCGTCCAAGCCTTACCCTCGTTCAAGGTCATCTTGACCACTCAACCTGAGGCACTTTCCAATGATGATTCTACTACTCGAGAGGGTCGTCAGGTTTTCCTCCTGCACGATATAGACGCCGATGTTGTCAACGAAGACATACGGATTTACCTCAAGTACTATCTCTCTGCGAAACAGGTCAAAGCACAGTTACCACACCTCGAGGAGCAATGGTGTGCTAGCGATGCGCAGGTGGAACTTCTCATTCAGGCTTCGGGAAAGCTGTTCATCATGGCATCCACGGCGGTTCGTTACATTTTGGACACATTCTGGTCCGCTCCCGATAGCCAAATAAAGGAACTTCTTGATGCATTTGCCCAAGGTCGCACGCCGTTTGACAATCTGGTCGACTTCTATACCATTATATTAAGGAGCGCAATACCGGTTAAATGTCGTGACACACGTCTGGTAGAACGTTATCAGGCCATTGTCGGCACCATTGTGCTTGCTCAGGTCCCCCTCCGCGTTCAATCAATCGCACGCCTCATGGACATTGGTGGTAATCAAATACGTGTGGTGCTCCGTCAGCTGCAGTCTGTTATTTCTGTTGCAGACGATATACCACGTGCCTATCATAAATCCTTCGTCGACTATATCACTGACTCCGAGCAATGTGAGGACATCAATCTCCGAATTGATCCGACGAAACGCCATACACGGATTGCAAGGCGTTGTTTCGAAATGATGGGCAAGCATCTCAAGTTTAATATTTTGGATCTTGGGATTCCCGCTCGATTCATGAGCAACGAAGAGGGATTAGCGAAAGATGGGATATCGGATGCAAAACTGCAAGAGAAGATCCCACTAGCGTTACAATATGCATGTGCATATTGGGACGGCCATCTCCGCAGCGCGAACATCGATGATGCCGATCTCGTGAAAGATTTAGAAAAGTTCGATAACGGGCGCATGTTGTTGCCTTGGTTTGAAGTTCTGAGCTTGATCAGAAAGCTCGACTCAGCTCACCGTGCTATTCGTGTTGCGCTCAAATTTTTGGTACGTTTGCGATCACATTAAATCTCAAATATGAAACTTAGGTAGTTGGATAGAAGCCGACGGCTTCAGATTTGCGTCAACTCCTATCTGATGGACTACGGTTCATATCGAAGTTCTATCAGATCATCGAACGATCAGCGCTTCAGACGTATTATTCAGCACTGCTGTTCACACCAACCGATAGCCTTTTATATCGTCGAAACATCGATGATGCGTTACATCGCGGTTGCAACGTCATTGGCACACCGAATCAGTGGGATGCCCTCATAGCCAACTTGAGCCATGGGAATCAGGGCGACAACATTCAATTTTCACTCGATAGCACCATGTTTGTTTCTTGGAACAACGAGATTAAGGCAATGTTGAAGGTCTGGGATGCAGTCACTGGCACACCCATTTCCATGATCAAAGGCAGCAGCTGCTCATTTGCGATTGCCAACGACTTTTCTACAGTTGCTTCATTCGAGGACAATGCTATAACACTATACAATGTGAACGGTAGCGCACAAGGTGCTACCTTGACAACTTCAGCAAAGGTTCTCCAAGTGGCAATCTCGTCTGGAAGCCTTTCCTGGATTGCCGCAGGATTATCTGACGGTATTGTTTCTCTATGGGAAGATGGAAAACCGATAGGCAGTTTTGGAGATTATCGAGATGGCGGTCGTCTCGAATTTTCGGCCACTGGTGCCAGACTCGCCTATTTAGCCAAAAAAGGTGTCAAGCTGTGGGACGTGATTCAACGGGAATTCGTCGCCGATCTGGATTTGGTATCCCGCGACTTTGCATTCTCACGCGATGGTTCTCGAATCGTGTCTTGGCACGAGTGCTCTGTTGTGAAACTGTGGGATTGTGCGGATGGTCAACCTGTTGGGACTATCGAGAAGAGCCCCGTGGATGTCGTGGCAATCTCTGATAACGGATATCTCCTTGCAATTGGTTGCCGTAACAGCGTGCAGGTGTGGGGTGAGAACTATGGGAACCTGTTACAGGCTGTAAATCTGGATTTACGCAAGCTAACGTGGTCGCTGGCCTTCTCGCCGGATGACATCCTTGCAATCGCAACAAAATCCGATGTCAAGCTCTATAGCATCAAACACCGCTCCTTTCTGTGTACGCTATCAACCTCTTCGTATCCTGCACTAGCATTCTCGCTAGACTGTACTCGCTTTGCTGTTGGGTACCTAAGCGGTACAGTATCCCTATCGGATATCCGAGTTATCGAGTCGTCAAGTCTATCCTCAAATCAACAAGAAAGCAGCAGAGTCACTGCATTAGCTTTGTCCTGCAATTGTTCTCGAGTCGCCTGCGGGTTTGAGGATGGTGCAGTCGAACTGTGGGAGACAGATGGCTTCCAAAAACGACGGATTGCTGCTCATAGGCAAGAGCGGTACATAAGGACACTTGCGTTCAGCCCCGATGGCAGGCAATTCGCTTCTGGGTCAAATGATGGGACTATCACCCTGTGCGATGGTGAAGACGGGGCGCGACGTGCAGATCTCCAGTACTCTAGCGATGGTGGGTTACGGGAGGTGGAAGTTTCGAACAGTGTGCTGGCTGCAGCGGGCGATCACGGTATCATTTTGTGGGATTGCAAAACACTGGATCGCATTCAAAGTTTCGATGGATCCTTTGCTAGTAGGACACCTTTGTCATTTTCAGCTGACGGTGCCCTTCTTGCCGCCATCCGCAGCGGCTATTGGCGTTACTTCATCACTGTGTTCGATGTCACAAGCCATACAGCTATTGATACTCTCGAGGCTGAGGCTGAGGGTGAGGCTGGAGTCAAGGACGATATACACACAATGGCATTCCTACCCGACAATTCACAGCTCATAACGGTATGGCGGCGCCGTAAACCTGGTTTCCAGCTCGACTCCGAATTTTACTTTCGTACATTCAACCTAGTCTCCAAGAGAGCCATCCGAGGACCATCATTCGAAAATTTCATCCAGTTGCCTGACATGCCACTTTGGCACGGCGTCCCAGTCTGGATGAACAGGGAACGCGGGCAGTATTACCTTGAAGCATTATTTTCACAACACGATGACCCTGCACTGTGGAACCAAAGGGGACGGAATTTCTGTACCTAGTTTACTCACACAAAAGACATGAAATTATTAGCCCTAGAGACATGAAATAAAGAGTTAACTCATGCACAGCAGGTCGGAAAATCAATGTCTCGAAAGCTGAAAATTCATGCCCTTGGGAAGAGGGCTTAGGCCTGAAAAATCGTGCATCCGGGCCATTCAATGTCCAACCTAATTTGCAACAATTATGGCCTTAATAGTACGAAATATTTTTTCGTTGAAGTTGTCTGGAAGCAGAATTCAAGTAGATTAATGACAGATTTTCGCATGTTTTGAACAAATGAAGAAAACTATGTTTAATACCAATATAATAAGCATCTCAACAAAGCAATATAAATTATACAATAAATGGAAAAATACGGCTTTAAACATAGATTAAATATAGCTTTAAAAGTATATGTAAATATGACATTAAAAACTTACTAAATTTGGCACCGAAAAGCATTAAAATTCCTCGTCACTGCTGTTGTCGTTCTCATTGACCTTGTCAGTGCCTTTTTCCATGCCCTCATCCATCTCTCCCT
>KN818395.1:39122-55496 GCA_000827485.1 Amanita muscaria Koide BX008
AACCCCCACATCCCCGACGTCCGGCCAAAATTGATCGCCGACCCTTTCCCTTGGAACTTGTTTGTAAATTACGACACGTACTAATACCGTCAACGTTTTTTCCCATGCTTCTGTTCTCTTTAACAGCCAAGATGAACACTCTCCCATCCTTCCTCTGTTCATCGATCGACACCATGCCTTTTCTCAGCTGACTCCGTTCAACTCCTCTGGTGCTATTCCCACAAATCTTGGACTAGGTGATGCAGGTAAGCATCTCTGCGCTCCTCCCTCTCTCTTTTTATCTGACCAGTTCAATTCCTCTAGCGCTGACTGCTTTTGATTGATCGAGTCGGTCAATAATAATAAAAAAGTGGGTCTTGGACTAGGTGATGCCGTCCAACCTCTCGCCAGGACTACCTCATGCGTCACGAAAGTTTCAGTCTTCGAAACTCTGGTAATTATGTCAACCCTTGGTCCGACGGGCAAACCTTCTCATCTACTTTGTCAGATATGGATCTATGTTGTCTAATTGACTCCGGGGATACTAGAACGAGGTCGGTTCCTATTCGTTCCATCTGATGGCCCCTCACGGATGCGCACAGAGACCAAGTTCCACGTTGAACCTTTGCCCCTTGCCCGAATACCGATTATCAAACTCTCTTGACTCATCACCAGGGCTGACGTTGCTTGTGACATTTACATAATAGTAGCACACCCTTCTCCCTTGCCCGAATACCGATTATCAAACTCTCTTGACGCATCATCAGGGCAGCCGTTAGGTATTGCTTGGGACATTTACGTAATAGTAGCACCATAACTACGTGACTTGAAATTGAATCATAGATCTCAAATGTGCAACCGGTGACCATTGACAATCTTTACGATTTTTTGACACTGGCCCTGTTTATATTATTCTGTAGACATGTTATAGTTATATAAAAACTAGTAGATGCTATGGAACTCCGAAAGTGGAACTGGACATGCTAAACAATGCCGACGTTTGAAAAATGAGCAGAAGCCGGTTGAGAAAAATCCGAGTCATCGACTAAGTACATATGACACTATTCTTGATCAACGTTCTCTGGAACTTCGCCTCCTGCAACCCATAATGACACGTTGCACCAGAGCATGGCAAAGTGGTCATGCAGGGATGATCTCAATTTTGATTGTCGTAATGCGTGTGCAACCAACCCTTCTGATACATGAGAATCTTGACATTGATGCGAACTAGTAGCGGCGGTTGCTGCGCGCTGAGACCACAGGTTTGCAAAATAGGAAAGATATGACAGAACTCGTCGCATTTCTTCTTGAAGTAATTGGATCTCCTCAGACCACCGCATAGCCCGTGCTCTGGAACGGCACCACTGGATTTGCAAAGCTGACATATATATGCCATCAAAAAGTTGATTTGAATGAAAAGAAAAATGTGACGGACTGTCTGTTAACTGCGGTTCTTCTGTACTAACGTCAGAGACAGTGTGAGAAGTCCAAATCCATGAAAGAACCCTTCTCCCCTCCCCCAAACTTTGGACAGGAAGGCCTTGGATATCTTCGTCTCGGAGAAGCGGAAACTCTGCACTCCATGCATGCCCTTTTTGCAAAACAGGAGCTAAACGACTAAGAGCAGTCCGAGTGATGCGGTACTTGGTGGCAAATCCTGATATCTTCTTCAGCGCTTGTGAAATGATGGTTTGCAATCGAGTATTTTGTCGAACACCACACGACCAATCCTTTTTCTTCTTTAGTAAGAAATCTCGCAGGCGTAAATTTTGTCGCAGCCCATTGAGGGCATCTCGCGCTTGAGCATCTCTGAGGAGCCATTCATATTCACCTAATCGTCTATCCCAAGGAGCTTTTTCTCCGATGCTGGATGGTAGCCAAAGATTAATACCGAAAACCGAAAAGTCGGTACCACGCAATTCATCTTCAGTATGACCCATGGTCCGAACGGCACTAGCTATTGCAGGAATATAGATTGCTTGAACTTCCTGCCAAGATGTCAATTTCCGGTGGAGTGCATTCTTCTTCTCCTGAAGCCGAGCACGCTGCAGTGGGGTTGCATGGGTTCCAAGAGATTTTTCATCTGCCTGCAGCTTATGTCTATTGTTGGATGGTACATCAGTCATATGCAGGGAATACTACATGCAAGCACCTACATTGTCTCTTCTAAATCAAGACCCATGTAAATCATGGCACTTGGACTAATGTCGCTTTGACTTAGAAATTGATTTGTATTTGTTTGCAATTCGCGTGCGTCCTGTTCTGCTAGGCTGAGGCGCACATTGGCTTGTGATAGATCTGGGGAAAGTGGTTAGGTGGGAGCAAATTTGATTGGCAAAAGGGGATGAACCAGTAGTTCGGGATTCGAAAGGATTGGGCAGGGACAGATCATTTTCCCATGCCTCAACTTCTCTTAACCACTGTGAGACTTGCTGAGGGTCAAGAACACTAGTCAATTGCCTCCATGCCTGGTGTTGCACCGATTTTTCCGTAATCGCCGTTGATATCTTTCGCAATAGCGTTAGTCCTAATATATGTCATTCAATTCCCAATACACTCAACACAAGACAGTTAATTTTACTTACCCATCGCCGTCACCTTTCGCCAATTCCAGGCACCCATGTGATCCTCAAGGGTATCCTGTCGAGATCCAGGGCCCATTTCCCGTGTACTGGATGAAAGACCGTTGATGTCCGCCCAACCACGCTCTGGTGCTTCCCCCTCAGTTCGACCCACTCCTTTGGCATAATTAAATGAGTAGTCCTGCTGGCATTTCTCGATGTGGGCAGGGAGATGGAATTTGGGGACAAGGAAGCGAATATTGACACTGTCTGACTTGTTTACAGGCCATGATGCAGGGAACGAGGAGATCATTCTCTCTTTAAAGTTTCGGCTCCATTGACAAGCAATGTCATAGGACGCCACAATGTTCTTGATTGAGGTATTTCTGAGACTAGAATAAAAGAAGTAATCCATGTTTACATATCTGTGTAATGTTCCCAAGAGGTTAGTACTTTGATATCGACTAGAAGAACATTCACGCGCACCGTTCACCCTTTTGTAGGTCACCTACTCCATTAGGGCGTTTCATGTCATGGCGGGCACAATCTACTGTGCCTATTCCAGTAACCACAAGGCCACGTGCATCCTTTGTATCGGCATTGTTGACCGCATCGTGAGATACACATGTACTAGGCTATTTTTGTAAGTTACTAACAGAAATGTGTGATGCAATATGAATCTTACCATTTGACGTTGACCCTTGTGAGATTCCAAATGATCAAGAAAATCTGTTTCTTTAACAAAATATCCGTTTCCCTGTGTGAGACAGGGATCCCGCTCCTTTGACGATACACCTTTTCGGCTGAGTCGGAAATTGGCGTCGAGTGCCAAAAATAAGGTGTACAGCCAACTATGTAGTGTTAAGAAATTTAGTAGACCGTTACAAAGATAGACGGACCTAGTCTGCTTCGGTGCATCCTCCCATCTGTAGGGAAGGTTAATTCCAGGGTGAGGACAGGCAGGGCAGAGTATTGCGCAAGAGAATTGCTCTTCGGGATCTTCGCTGCTATTCAGGCCACTGCGATCGCTGATGTGATGGCTATAACCAAATCGCTTCAACTTCCTTAAATGGCGCCATTCATGCATCATACGAAGAAGTTCCTTATATCGGTCCTGAGTCCAGATCAGCATTAGCCAGATAACTGGAAATTAATCGGTCAAGATACCTTCACTTTAATGAGCCCCGTATTATCCGATTCTCGGACAAGCGTTTGAAAGTACTCGTAGACTGAGCACTTAGATTCGAAACTGAGCAATTGAAAATGACTGAGGACACGAAATGTTGCTGCTGTGGTAGGGTTTTGGACCGTAGCAGGATAGAGACGATGGCGGAGCAGCTGCTGCACTGTGGTGCCATGTATTCCACATCCACAGAAATCCACGCCAACCTCATGAACACCGGAGGTATCGATCACAGTGAAAGAGTTGCCAGAGGGGGGAACCGGCAAGGGACAGGGGTCGCCAAGAGGGTGTCCAAGTTGAATTCTAAGTCCTAGTGATTTGAGAGTTACACGCTCGAAGAAACTCCCATTCCAGACCTCAAGCCGGTGAAAAGGATTATGAGCATGGTAGGTCACTATGCATGTTTGACAAAGAAGATGACCAGTGATACAATCTCGGCAACGATAACTTGGTTCTTGAGTCAAGCATTGCCTGCATGAAGGGCGGTCCTTATGATCGCCTCTTCCTTCCAACCGATTGAGTTCCTGCAGGAATACGTCGATTTCTTTCATCCAGGCGTGTAGAGGATAATCCTAGAAGTAGATAGATTTGAATAATGATGTATTCCAAGTTATTGCGAGAGAAGACAAACGGCTTGAGTTAGTTTTCGTCCACGTGGGTCTGTGGATTCACTTTCATGGGATCCAGATAGATCAGAGGTACCGTCAATCAGATAATGGTCTGGTTGAAGAAACAAGTCGTTTTCATTCGAGATGCTGTAGGAATGCATGGGATCAGGAATAGACTCGGAAGAAGCTAACAGTGAGTTGGTAGTCGATACACGGTCATGATCAATGTTCCATTCGACGATGTTAATGATCTTCCGTTTTGATCTGGAACTGGAAGTGCTGCCAGTAGGCTGAAGAGTACTGATAGCAGAGCCGCCATCTGCTAGATCAACAAAGCTGAATGGATCAAATTGGTTGCGATGGTTTTCTTGTCGTTTGCGCTTTGAATTTGACATGTGTTAGGTGAAGTTGACGATCAATAGCCTGTATAAATAGCAGAGTTCCAGTAGTCGTTGCAACGCCCAGAGATCATGCACAAACTGGATGTTTGCAACTTGTGCTGAAGTTCATTCCCACCAGTACACTGACGCAAGGCTTCAACAACTATCCCATAGTAAGTACCTGGCAAAGTTCAGCAACTCTGCCCGCTCAATTCAATACGCCTTTTACTACCCTAGTTATGATGTCACCTCACACCAGCACAAGTCAAAAGCTGACACCATCGCAAAGGCGCTCTCGTCACCTGGAAGCATCAAGAAAATATTATGAAAAGTAAACATCACAGTCATCGTAGAAATCCTCACTCAAATGGTAGTAATCAGAAACAAAGAATCACTTCGAGCAAAACAACGAATTAGAACACAAAAGTTTGTTGCGTTCATCGTTTCTCGTCTCTACTTGAATCATGATATTTATTATTTTCAGACTTCGGGAAAAGCAACGTGAAGCAAAGAAGCAAAGAGAAAAGCTTCCAGATGCAAGTGTTAATGGGCCTTTCCGGAAGGTCTGTCCGCAATGCCACCAGCCGCTTCCCGAAGCACAACAATACATATATAATGACACTCAGGAACGTGGCACTCACCATCGTGATCGTCTCCATGGATCTGATGACAAGATAAAGGATGTTGAGGCCTCAGATCCAGAGAGCGAGGATACACAATAAATACTGTGTCATATAGTAGCAATTGCCGCTCAATTCAGTCATTTAGTATCCGAGTCCACGACGAGTCGGACGGCATGACCACTCAAATTGGTTCAAAACTACTATAGCCACGAATAATCGTCTAGGTAGTACTGGGATAGATAAGGCGTCTACAGTCACCACGATGATAAGCATCAGTATATACCCTCAGGGCATCCTCCGCAGTGTTTTGCCGAGTGAAAATAGCTCTTGGGTAGTCATCACGAATAGCAGCAACGTAATGCCTTATATTAAATAAGAAAGAATGTAAGTGGGACACATGAACGAGACTCACCAATCAACGTAGATTCCTGGCTCCGGCCCTTTAGTGACCACATAATACCGATGGTGTTTATGATATGATAACCACAACGCAGCCTCCCTAGGTGTCATAACTGGACGGCCAGCAGATGTTTCTGCAGAAATATTGATCACCGGGGCTTGCAGGGACGATGGTCCATCTTCAGTATGGGCTGGATAGCGGGAAGGCTGGGAAGAGGCAGTACCAGTCGCAGTTGGTTTGGGTAATGCAGGATATCGTATATAACGTGAAGAAGCTATATTAAATTTGGTTGAGTACAAGTTCGAGCTTGAAACGTTGACATACAATTGGAAAACTTCACCAACGGTGGGCCGCAAGAGGTCTGTTTATGACGCTTGTCAGTTTGCGGGGTTGTAATGGTTCTGTTAAGCTCCCTGGTATGTCTTCTTGGAGTTGTCGGTGCACTTTGGGGGTGCGCGTTAATAGTGATGGCGACAGCACTTGTGTGAGGCTGAGTAACCGAGACATAAGCTGCATGAGAAATTTGGAAAGGATGATGACAAATATGGATCAAGATATACAAACACCTACATCGCGCATTGTCATCCTCACGACTTCGTGCACAGGGGCCGCTGTCATCGTCTAATGCAAGTGAGGCCCTTGTTCTCTGCCAGAAACGTGGACGGTTACCAGCTATTTCAAGGCCTTCTATCTCTTCATCACTGTGGTCACGCTCACTGGCACCGCCATTATGATTAGATGTCTCAATGGAATCTATGTGATCTATGTTGAAACGAATACTTGCATATCAGTGGTGAAGAGAATGAGATCGCCAATTGACTTGCCAGTAAGCAGATTCAACCAATTCATAACTTGTGTCAGAATAGGCATTATGTCCTGCTGTTGCATGCCTCCGCCTGGTGGTGGCCCACTTGCGTTGTTACCCTCGAGTTTCATTGGGGCGAACAGGTATGTGAAGTCAAAATTTGGGTCGCTCTCATTATTATAGACTCATCTTCCCCCATTTAGGTTTATTTGTTTATTCTTCCGATTTCCAGTCTAAGCTCAATCAGCTAGAAACCAAGTTTGAGATCTGTTTATGATCCCTGAATCTAACCCTTTTGTATGTATATTTCGCATCCGCTACTTTGTATAGTCGATCTATTCAAGATCTGTAACTAATTTTTTCAATGCATAGATTGTACTACTGCTACGCGAAAGCCGTATTTTTGGTGATATTCCTGAGTATAAAAGGGACTTGGTGAAGTACTGTTGGCCCCCCGAGTTCACGTCCACTGCTATTGCAAGGTCGCACCATGGGGAAAGGATGGAAGCGTACCACCGAGCAAAAGGCATACCTTGACAGCCTCCTGAGTGACTTTCTCCAAGCTCGCGGTGACAAGCGACAAGAAGCCTTCCGCTCAAAACTCTATAAAGGCTGGTTCGAGCAGTGGTCCGAATACACGGTTGTCTTTCCTGACTGGAAAGAAGGTATAGATCCACCTCTAACAACGGAACAGATGGACACCGTTGCCAAAGCCATTACCCGGAGGAAACAGGTATGTGGACATTTTGTTTGTATTGAGCATGCTCATGCTAAAGTTATATCAAAAGCAACTCATTGACTATGTCCGATGGCATAGTAAAAAGGAAGGCAAACCGATTCGTACGAAAAATGCAATAAGTTCACTTTCCCGTTACCTTCGTAGTACGAAGCCAACCAAGCAAGGCCGCAAGCGAACCCTTCTTGAAATTTACAGTGAACTTTACTACAAGTCCGAATTTCGAGAACAAGTGATGAAGGAGTTAGAAGAGACCACCCCCGAGATTTCAGAGACCAAAAAGCAACGCAGTGCGCGCAAGATGAAGATCTATAAAAAGTGGAGAGACTCGTCGTGGCAGTCTGCATCCGACGATAAGAAAGCAGAAGTCCAAAGGGTTTATGACCAGGAACGTGGTACGCTGGATGATTCTGAGGAGGAGGACGATGGGGACGAGGTAGACAGTGGGGAGGAATCTGAAACCGCAATGCTGGAGCGCTATCAAACGTAGGTGGATATCTCTAATTTGAGTTAACCATCCTAACCTTTGCCTTAGAACGATTGGACTATTGGGCCCTGTGATGACGTCCTTCTTAAAGGAGGCAAGTGAGGCCACTGGCTGGGCATTCACTGTACTTGCAGGAGGTCTCGACAAGAAAGGGGAGATTAAACTGGCTACGTAAGTCATGTATTTTTCATACGAAAATCTTCTAAAATATTTTTAGTACGCACGTAGGAAAAACCATGGCTGGAAGCTCTTTTCATAGTACATACGAGCGGTACCAGGAGAATGTAGTACAGCCGTTCTTAGATTTTTTGCACATCAGGCATCGTGAGTCTAATTTACATCATAACCAATCTGCATCTCACACACCAGATTAGCTATCGAGGAACGACATAGACGTGCCACCCTTTGGGCTAGTGGTATGGCTAATGAAGAAGGCCAGCCCTTAATGAGCACTTTGCCGACTTCGACAGCTAGCGGTGGCAGTGAGAAGGGGAAGGACAATGAACTGGGCATTTCCTTGGAAAACAACCTGTCCAAAACATTCATCGAAGATGGCAGGATCAGTCGGAGCGATAACGGACACCCCTCATCCGGTTTCTTTCCTAGTGGAGGTGCGCCGCTGTCTTCGCTACCAGCGACTTCGACATATGTTACGCAAGAGCAAAATTCCCCATACGCGACCGCTCCAGTTTCAACGCAAACCCCACAGCCGAATATCATGGGTACCATGATGCCTTCGCTACCAGAGACTTCGACATATGTTACGCAAGAGCAAAATTCTCCATATGCGACCGCTCCTGTTTCAACGCAAACCCCACAGCCGAATATCATGGGTACCATGAACTCTTCAAGCGAAATTGGCATCCCCACCTGCTACTCGACGAACACAAATTTTATGTTCACTTCAACTCCACTCATGGGGCAAGCTCAGCTTCCTGCAAGTTCCATGGATCTCAGTCCAATGTCGAAATTCATGCTCCAGACTGATCCCCTTTATGGTTGGAAGCCTGATGATCGAACAAATGATGTTATGTCTTCGGCGATACCTTCCGATGTATCTAACTGGTACTTCCCGCCGAACTCCTTGGTGCTCCCTTCCACTACTACGAACATGACCGCTACTGGTACATACCAATTTGGTAGTACAGCATCGATGCCCACGAATCTGAATGCCCACGCGGCAGGGATGCCCCAGCAAAATGTAATAGTTCTGCCGTTTTACATTCCCTATGTTACATGAACTCTAACCTATTCCGTAGATTGAGGGTTCTATGAATACGGCAGCTCCCATCATGACTAATACAACTATGGCTCCTACTGCGGCCACCGGCGCAATGGTCATGAATCCCACAGCTGCAACCTGGATGCTTCAAGGCCCAGCCGCAAGTACTACGAACAGGGAAGGCTTGAACTCCTCCGTGCTTCCAACTATGACAAATACCGAGCAAGCGAGAGGCACAATGACGGCTCCTAAAAATACAAAGAAACGTAAATCTCACGAAGAAGAAAATGCTCACTTAATGTTACCGGAAGGAAGCCGTCGTGTCCGCAGGCCTAAGCGTCATCACGGGGGAGAGGATGGGGATCCAAAGGTTTCAACAAATAGAAAGGGTCGGAAGTAGAATCAGGCACACCGTATACACAACTAGATTAGTTAATTTGATAAATAATAATATTAAATAAAATGGTACATGTGTGACGTAACCTAATGAATGTTGCAACAAAGGTGATGCAGAGCCGAACCTGATTATACAACCTTGGCAAAGGACGTTGCAACAAGGTACTCACCAGGCCGATACTCAGCGTTGCAACAAGGTACTCACCAGGGCCCAGGCCGATACTCAGCGTTGCATGGTGCGACAAAAATGGAAGTTACAACAGAGCCGAATCTAGTATATACAACCCTGGCATAGCCTCATAGGGCAGTGATGCAACAAATCCCTTGTAGTACTTACGATAGATGTTGCAACAGGTTGACTTGATACTCGTGTGCAACCTGAGATAGTGCTTACTGAGTCGCCACTGCACAAGCCTGAAAGTAAGAGTACCTACCAACTTATGTCACGACCAGCTTTCATACGGTGAATGTGACCTCACTAATAATCGATCGCCGTTGTTCGTATAACTGTTGCTGCGTTGTAAATGAGAAAGGTGCGTTGCAACAAGAGCGAAGTAGGCCTAATTAGTAATTTCTAGTGTGCTGCAACGAGCATGATGGGCGTAGGGATAGGAATAGAACTGTGACTCAGGTGCAGGTACATGTGGGAATAACGTTAGGAAAAGGTTAGTATGCGGCAACAAGGGCAAACGTCGGCCAGGGTGTGGGTGTGTTGCAACAAGAGCGAAGTAGGCCTAGTTACTGGCGTGTTGCAACGAGTGTGGGTATAGGGATAGGAACAGAAACGTTGCAACAGGAGCAAAAGCAGGGTAAGCACTGGAGTGTTGCAACGAGCATGGGATGGAGGGATGTGAACAGAAGTGTTGCAACAGGAGCTAATGTAGGCTGGGCCACGGGGGAATAGTAGATAGGAACAGAACTGTTGCAACAGGAGCAAACGTAGCCGGGGGTAGTCCCAGTGTTGCAACAAGAGCGTCTACAGAAATGTTGCAACAGGAGCGAACGTAGGCTGGGCTGCCGGGGTAGATAGGAACAGAAATGTTGCAACAGGAGCGAACGTAGCCAGGGAAATCCTGGTGTTGCAACAGGAGCGAACGTAGCTGGGATAAGGCCTGGTGGTGGTGGTACAACTCGAGCGGTCACTGGTCACCGGTCACTGGCGTCACTTCTGTAGTCTCAGGATGCATGTGAAAGCTGAACGTTGAACCAGAATTCCCTCGTCCACAACCAGCGCCGCTGGCGCGATCCAAGTGATCACCAGCACTACAGGCAGTCGTAAGCGTGTTTATGTTGCAACAAGAGCGGGCAGGCCATACTAGGCATGTTGCAACAAGAGCGGGCACGAGCGCTGTGTTGGTATTGTTGCACGAAGTGTGCAACATCATCTGAGTGCAACACTAAGGTCTTGTAATAGCAACATATGTTGCAACTGTATTCGTGTTCTAATCACAACAGTTTGGTGCACAGAAATCACAGAGTCAAGTGACTCTCCAAGGTGGGTCTACCATATCCTACCCTAAATATGCGCCGACATGAAGCATTATAGATGTCATCATCTGATCCAAGGAGCGTCGATTGCCACATTTCCAATCCGCTGCCTACGATGGATGAACGACACGATGCTCGTCAGTCCATCGCAAAGGCCGAGGAAGAACTACAGCGCATTGAAACAGACATTGCCAAACTATTGGAACGTCAAGAAGAGGTCACAGACAACTTATCGCAGTTCAAGAAGACGCTAGTGATACACCGAATCCTTCCAGGAGAAACAATGGGTTATATCTTTTCCATTCTACGCGCTGAAGAGGTCTCTATCCCACACAAACGGCACATGAAACCACCTCAAGTCACCATATCACACGTCTGTTCTAAATGGCGGGAGATAGCTCTGGCGACTCCGGCTCTTTGGAGCAGTGTCGAAATCGCACGACCCAACAGTAATCATTGGGTGCATGTTGCATTAGAGTTGCTCTTCGACCGCGCCGGCACGCGAGGGGTAAATCTCACGCTGAATATGGAAGAAATTAACTCGAAAGAGATGGGGAAAATCTTCTATGACATTGTTCTTCCTCTGCATGTGAAGAAGTTACACCTCACTCTACCCTTATCTACGCTCGGAAGCCTGTTGCAGGAGTCAAAAGACGTAATTGCCAACATCGATGAGATTGCACTCAGTATCACACCGCATTCCAGCCTGGTCCCGATTCAATCCAATCCCAGTCCTAGCGCCTTTGGGTCTGGTACTACTAGTACTAGTCTCTTTGGATCCAATACCATTACCAGTAGTACCAGTCAGGTCCCGATCACATCCACTCCCAGTCAGGCTTCGGTCGCGCCTCAGTTCCTTAGCAGGATTAGATCCTTGATGATCTTGAGAAGGGGTAGTCAAGGCTCTTTCATACGGCAGCTGGATTTACAGAATCTGCCTTGGGCCCAAATACGTTATCTGAACTGTGGCACCTGCACGACTGTATCCACAATCTCCAATATCTTACGCCAAAGCCCAGTACTCGAGGTCTGCGAAATAAAGGTTAGGCTGGATGACGCAGCGGAATCAACCAGTGTGTTGACCTTACCTCGGCTCCGCATCTTTCACATCTTCCCCGATCACAATAGCCCAAATTCAGACACAGTCCTTCGGTCCTTCCAGTGTCCGAATCTGACAGACTTCAGACTCAAAATCTGACATTGGACTCCGGAGACGCACAAAATCATCGAAGATCACTACAATCTCCATCAACTTCTAAAACTTGAAGTTGTCGGATATCCATATCCCATCAGCAAGGTGTTGGTTGCTGCGCCAATGCTGCAAGAACTTATCGTCACTGATAAAGTCTTCATGGATAAGCAAGCTTTGCAAGGAATTTCGTCTGGGAAGCTCGGCCACTGCCTTATGTCGCTTGGTTTTGTTGGCAACTTCAATGCGAGGAGAGTGTTGGACATGGTTGCTTCTCACCAAAGACGAGTGAAGCAGGTTGTCGAAGTGAGCCGGAGTTGGGAAGATCAGCAGATTTCAGGTATAAAACGGATTTTTGTGTTGAACGACGCCATGGAAAACTGTGCTCTAGCAAAGGAGTTCGACGGGAAAGCACATGAATTAGAAGAACTGGATGTCGTTGTGTATCATCCTTGTGAAGGCTTGGACTCGGGCTCCGAGGAACTCGCTTGGCCAGGGAATCATTTCGGGTTGTCATGGCAGAATGTTTGTGACTTCCCACGACCTTCAAATTCAAACTTCAAGCCATCTCCGGCTCCGATAACACAATCCGCCGCCGGGAACAGTTCGACAATCGAGCCATCTCCGACCCCAAGGTCCCCAACACCACCACCAACTGGGAGGGGCTTCAGGAGGCGAGGACTCGGAGGGAGGGTGTAAAAAGGAGGCCCATGGGATGGTAATCAGTGAGAGGTATTCATCGCCTGTTTATTCATACCCTGTGTCCGAACCCTCACCATTCAAAATCTAAATCCCCAGCTAGCATCATCTGGCAGTTGCGGACCTGCGGTGCCCCACTGGTCAACAGGTCAAACTGTGGCCTCGAACGCATAGCATTCCACGTTCAGCTGTGGCCAGGTCGTGAGAAGCCTATTTGCACTTATTTACTAAGGCTCCTATTCAATGATCACGCACACTTTTTAAGTCCTGCCCCTAAATATTTGCGAGACAAAGCATTATAGATGTCATCTGATCCGAGCGTCAATTTTCTGTCACTCACGATAGATGACATCCGTCAGTCCATCGCAAAGGCTGAGGAAGAACTACAGAGACTTTCAAATCATGGGAAAAAGGTCATGGATGACTTATCGCAGCTCAAGAAGATGTTGGTGATACACCGCATCCTTCCAAGAGAAATTATCGGCTTGATCTTTTCCATCCTATGCACTGAAAAGATTCCTATCCCGCACCAACAGCACATGGTACCACCCCAAATCACCGTATCACATGTCTGTTCCAAATGGCGGGAAATAGCTCTGGCGACTCCTGCTCTTTGGAACGATGTCAAGATCATGCGATATAACAGTAATCATTGGGTGCATGTTGCATTAGGGTTGCTTTTCGACCGTGCTGGCACACAAGGGGTAACTTTCACACTCAATATGGAAGAAATTAGCTCGATTAGAATGGGCGAAATCTTCTCTGACATTGTCCTTCCTCTGCATGTGAAGAAGCTATACCTCACTCTACCCTTATCCGCACTCGAAAACCTGTTACAAAAGTCAAATGATATAATCGCTAACATCGATGAGATTGCACTCAGTTTTAGATTCACTTCTAAACTGGTCCAGTTCGCATCCCATTCCAACCAGGTCTCAATCACACCCCAGTTCCTTGGCAAGATTAGATCCGTGACAGTCTTGGAACAGGGTAGCCAACGCTCCCTTGTACAGCACTTGGATTTACAGACTCTGCCTTGGACCCAAATGCGTCATCTATGTTGTAACATCTCCCTGACTCTATCCACAATTTCTGATATCCTACGCCAAAGCCCGTTACTCGATGTCTGTGGGATACATGTTGAGCAGGATGATGAAGCAGAACCAACCACTGTGTTGACCTTACCTCGGCTCCGCATTTTTCACATCATTGTTGATGACAAAGGCCCACAACGTGACAAAGACAAAGTCCTCCGGTCCTTCAAGTGTCCGAATTTGACAGATTTCAGACTCAAAATCCCAGATTGGACTCCAGAGACGCACAAGATCATTGAAAACCAGTATAATCTCCACCAGCTTCTACGATTCAACACTTCCAGGTATCCATATCCCGTCAGCAAGCTGTTGTTTGACGCACCGATGTTGCAAGAACTCATCCTCTTGAGGAAAGTTTTCTTGGATAAGAGGGCATTACAAGGAGTTGTATCTGGGGAGCTTGGCCGCTGCCTTACGTCGCTTAGTTTTATAGGAGTTTTATAGGTGACTTCAATATGAGGAGAATGTTGGACATGGTGGCTTCTCGGCAAAGACACGTGAAGCAAGTTGTTGAAACAAGTCGGAGTTGGCAAGATCAGCAGATTTCGGGTATAAAACAGATTTTCCTGTTCATGGACGACAACCTGAAAGACAATATTCTATTATTGAACGAGTCGAAGGGGTTGGAAGAGTTGGGTGTCATTGTGGGTGGTTCTACTGAACCCTCGGAGTTGTGTTTGTTGTGTTCCTAGTAATAAAAAGAGTTCAGCCTCATGTCACTCATCTACTATGGCCTAGAGTACTCGAGGCACATTTTGAGACACCTGATCAGTAAAGCGCTTGTCAATCGGTCGATTTTACTCTGCGGCGTTAGATCAATATCGATCGCCGGTGTGCGTATCGGACAGGTCTAAGAACTTGAAGATAAGTTACAACTTTCGGCCAAATAAATTCGAGTCCAAAGGACCAAATGTCAAAGGCTCGTCTCAGTTTTGATTCCAAGTTTGTTGATAGGTAAGTGGATCCAACACGTACCATGTTGATATGTGACGAAAAAGAAATGATGACGATGATCCATAATATTGATGATGGGTAGAAGGGGATGGTATCTTTTCCCAAAGCAGCGCAAGAAAACGACCAAAAAGAAAAGCAACAACGAATCTTGCAGGAGGGAGTCAAATGGTGCAGCGTGAAAGGGTGCTATACCAATGCAAATGCCACGAAGAAATATCGTGGCAAGGGAAAAACCTGTGAACAATGTATACAAGTTTCAATGAGACGTCGTCGTCGTTTCCTCTTCTTCACAAGTCCAAATCCAAGCCAGCTTCAGCCTTGGCCCTCGCATAAAGTGTCTCTCTCTCCTTTGGATCTTCCGTCAAATTCGCCAACGTCACCAGCGCCTCAGTCAACAATGTCGTAAGTTCTACTTCTTCATCAATCTCTTGCTCGGGTTTATTTCTCCTTTTCCTTCTCTTCCTTTGGCACGGGCACGCTCAAAGAGTTCGATCGATAGGGTTATCCCTAGCGTCTTCAGCGTCTTCCCTTCTCCTCTCCCCGTTCCTGTGCTTCGGAGGATACCTTATCATCTGTATCCAAAGCAGTGGTAGCCTTCATCTTCATTTGGTAAAGCACAGAATCCGCCCAGTTGGCCCAAGAGTGTACTGTGTTGGACATGGTTGGCCTCTCGCCAAATACCAGTGAAGCAAGTGGTCGAACAGCGTCGCGGCCGATCCAGAGGAAGATTGTTGGGAGTCGGAGTTGACAAGATCAACAGCTTTCAGGTATACAAGCGCATTTTCGTGGTCGGAGTTGGCAAGATCAGCAGATTTCAGGTATAAAGTGCATTTTTGTGTTGAACGACAAGATGGATCCGACTCAACACCGCCGCCCTCTTTGAGTCCATTCACGCAAACCCAGCGAGACAAGGAGGGAAGATTCACTGGTAGTGAAAGGAGGTCCATGGGATGTAATTTGGAGGTCACTATTGCACTATTTCGTCGAATCGTCACTTGTTCATTCCGAGGACGAACGAAGTGAGACTCGGTCTTATAACGTTTTTAGGGGGGGGGATTTTTGGTGAATGAAATGCTGGTAAGTTATGGCACTTTCCGAAGCAAGTCGTCACATGTCACATTTTTTATGTTCTGTTGGAAGAGAGCCCTCACATTTGCTTAAGGGCTTTCATTATCATATGGAATGTGGTTGTATTTTACCTACATTAATTGGTTGTCTATTATTTTTTATGATGCAGTAGGCGTTCAATAGTGAGCAGATTGTGTTAGTAACGGTTTGGCTCGGTATCACATAGCCGGTGCCGGTACCGAGCTGGTTCAGTCTTATGACGTATTTGATGTTTCCATGGGTTTTTTTTTTTTTTTTGACTGATTGAAACACTGTTAAGTTATGGCAATTACCGAAGCAAGTCGTCACATGTGACTGGTATGACTTTTGTGCCATACTGTTGTGCTCGTCAAGTATTGCTACATCCACCCTTGCTACTACCTCCTGGTAGCCTCATAATGGCATGATTCACACAAAAGCTCATAAATCAAGCTGATCCAACCTGATATTGACAGCTTTAATC
>KN818397.1:16685-39154 GCA_000827485.1 Amanita muscaria Koide BX008
AATGGCTGTGATCACACCAGTCTGAAGAGCCAATGTACAGTTGTATATTGCTCAGCTGAGGTCAAGCTGAGGAAAGGGAAGCGAATACAGAGGGCTTTATATACCTAGGGATCTAAGGGTCCTAGACTAAAGGGGTAGCAGACGAAAGGAGACAGGATGAGAAGGAGATAGATGAGATCTAGGAGAATGGGGATAGTAAGAAGAGGCAGTGCCTCAAGGCTGTAAGGCCCAAAAGGAAAGTAGTCCATAATATAGGCAAAGAAAGGTAAACAAAGGAAAATAAGGGGGGCGTACCCGCAGCAACTGTAACAGTTTGTGGGGTCCAAAATTCGTCTTCAGATACTGGTTGATTATCCGAGTTATATCTCCAGGCCTTATTGTCAAAGCGGATAGGGTGTCGGTCTAGGAGGTATACGAAAGAGTTCCATCCTTGTTTACTGTCTATTTCACTCAACCTTGCGCATTTTTGAGTTATTTTTAGTGGGGGTTACCACTAAAAATCACTCAAAAACACGCAAGGTTGAGTGAAATAGACAATAACTCTTTGCGCGCGGTTGGGCGGGCGGGTTGGATCAATGTTGGCTAAGCCTGCTAAGGTGAATGATACACCAGCACTTGGGGATCAGCTTGACCTTTTGTTACAGCCGATGTATACACAGAGTAATACAAGGCTCAACAAAGGAGTTCCAAGTTTGAGAGCGACGAGCGTCAAGAGGTTTCTGAGGTTCTAAGGCTTTACTTCCACCAGTCTGAAGAGCCAAGTACACAATGGTATTGCTCAGCTGAGGTCAAGCTGAGGGGCACTAGCTAAGTACATGGGGTTTATATAGTACAGAGACAATGGTGGACGGATATGGAGAACAATAGGGATCTATATATAAGTACAATGGGAGAGAGGACAATAGAATGATGGGAGCACAGCAATAGCTGTGTGCGGGAACAGAAAGGCTGTAAGGCCCAGAAGAGAAGTGTCCGAGGTAAATAGAGATAAAGAAGAGTAAACAAAGGAAAAGAGGGGGCGTACTGGCAGACTGTAACACCCTGTATCTCTCAGTGTATATTGCTGGAGTTTTTATGATTTGATCATAAGGGAATCCCAATCATTAGCACAGTTGGTTCTATGCAATCATAAGAGATCAAATCATTAATGCCAATCATTAGTGTAATCAAAGAATGGGAGTGCCAATCATAATCATGATCATACAATCAAATCATTTGTCAATCATTAGTGCAGTCATACAATCAAATCATTTGCCAATCATAATCATAATCATACAATCAAATCATTTGCCAATCATAATCATATACAGCTCTCAATCATATCATTATCATATCATGTGACAGATTTGTGACAGTTGTGTAACACTATTTGTGACATGTTTGTTATGACATGTCTGTAACACTAGTTGTGACACTCATGTAACACTGTTGTGTAGTGCTGGGTTGGAAAGGTTTTGCCGGCTGTGAAAAATGTGAGATTGCCCCAGCCCTCCGTGTGATGGGTTTTTCACACTGTGAAAAACGTGAAAAATGTATTACATAATCAACCCTGTCAGCTCGACGCACCATCAAGTTCAGCCGTAATTTTGGAAGCAGAATCGCTCGCAAGCAGTCAAAAGGTATTTATTATAGCCTTTTATATATACTCGCTCATATCCCAGTCATTCGGTGTGCCGGATGGACCTGCCGTTGCAGAGGATAAAGCATCAACTGCGTGCCCGCCTACAATCGACACACTCCGATCACCTCCAAGGTGCTTGATCAGTGACGCGAGTGATCTGCTATCAAGCTTGACAGCATCTCCAACATTCCATCGAGTGCTGCACCTGATGATATTTGCATCATCAGGAGTTGTCATACATTCAGTTTCGGCTAGATCATAAGGATCGGATTGTTCAAACCACTCGGCCTCCAAACGTTCGACATTAATGTCTGCCGGCAAGAAACTTTCTTCGTTGAGGAGATCCATTAAAGTAGGAGCCGAGTAGTATTGTGTAGCAGGTGTAGTAGCTTCGGAGTTGGATGTTGACTTGATCTTTGGTAAGTAGACATGTGCCTTGTGATTAAATTTGCCATCGTCAAAGCCATTTGTGTAGAAATCATATAACTTGGTGCACTCAATAAGATTCTCGGGACTCATAGAGCTCCTACGGGCTGCATTGAACCAACCAAGACGTGATGCTGTTCGTTCATCACAAATCTCGGAAGGACTAATTGAGAATATCTTGAGTGCGATCCGCTGCAAACAACTTTATATTTGGCAGGAACAGAGATAGAATACATAACTCACAGCCAATTGATTACAGTTTGAATCCCGTTCCAGTCCCTTCCAGTAAGTGAAAGGTGTTGTGTCAGCATCCCAGGGATGGCTTCGGAACGGCTCCCGATTGTATGCCCATTGATGAACTTGATTTACCAACGCTGAAGATTCTTCTTTGCCACCAGTTCCTAGTCGTAGCTGCTCCCCCTTTAAGATTTGGAGAGCCGATTTAAGAAAGCGCTTGAAAAGTGCTGGTTGTTGAAGCTTTCCGAGTAACTCTTGGCCCACAAATGGAGGCATTGCCAGCTGAATGCCGCCGTTGTGGCGGAACACTACATATATGAAGAATCAGAATTTTTGTTTACAAATATAACTATCAGTTGAATGTACAGGGATGGAGCCAGTATCCCAAGAGGAATACTTCATGTGATGATTCAGTCATCATCTGGTCAAAACGATGGTTATATATCTCCGTAATCTCACGCCGATACCGCTGCAAGCCATATCTGGGGTTACCAAGCAACTGCTCAAGGTGCCATGCAATGCAGACCCAGGCATAGAAGACGTCAGCACAAGTGACCGCCTGGCCTTCAAGAGATAAGATAGCATTAGCGCCAGGGGCAAGGGCCTGTACGAAGGATGACAGGTCCCTCATAAAAGCATAATGTCTGTCGTCCTTTGCGTCGAGATATGGGAGAAGCTTCTTTGTCTAGATAGTGATTCTTTGAGCTTCATAACATGAAACGTAGAAGTATAAACCATCGT
Source organism: Amanita muscaria Koide BX008 (assembly GCA_000827485.1). NCBI lineage: Eukaryota > Fungi > Basidiomycota > Agaricomycetes > Agaricales > Amanitaceae > Amanita > Amanita muscaria. The sequence continues at coordinate 19,711 of KN818397.1, forward strand.
ACTGCGGCAGTATCAAAGACAAGTGTCTTCTTGTTCAGACATGCTTGAATGGCAGGCATGCATGACTGTATTGCCTTGGCTTGTAGATAAGATGACGAAAAGCGAGTCTCTGATGCAGATTTGATCCCCTCGGATATTCCAAGTGTTTTACGCTCTGAAGATAGCTGAAATGTCCCATAGTTTGATTTACTGAAGTAGTTTGAGATACTTGAAATGGTCGAGAGAAGCTGAAAGTATACATATGTCATTCACATTTAAAACCCTTCGAAACGCTGCACTGAGGCTCACTCACACTCTTGAAGAGCTTTCCAATATCCTTAAGGAAAAGATTGAGGTTATGACATGGATCATAAACATTAATGATCCACGGATATGCTACATGCAACTCTTTTTTGGCTAAGCGAACATTGGGACCGCCATCACCTGCAATGGCACCATACTGCTTCGGATTATGCTTCAGAAGAATCTATTTTATATCTGTGAGTGCCGAGGTATAGATCCTTGACATATGACAGCTCTCACCTGATTTGCGACCATTTGTAATGCTTGACCAGTTACAGAGAGCCCTTTGAACACATGACCATCGACAAAGAAAGAGCGCCGAGTCGCCGTGGTTGTGTGGAAGGTATATACTTCGTCCTTGGCTCGGGTGCTCCATCCGTCAAAAGAAAGCGTTAGAAAGGTTTCACCTTCTAAACGGCTGGCTAATTTCGACGAAAATGCTGCAGTTTCTTGTGCAATATGCCGGGCAAAGAATGCTGATCGATCTGGAACTACATAGTTCATGGCAAGTGCGTTAACAAGGTCACAGAAGGACTGGTTATCAAGTACGGTGAATGGAATAGCGCAGCAGATGAAGAACTTGAATAAAAGTAGATCAAGGTGCGCTTGCTGGTGTGCGCTGATCTTCGCAATGTTGAAGTGCTTGAGCACTGTTCCCTCTCGTCTTATCCCTGCTTCATTAGTTGCCTTACGAACCTTGAGTAGATTCTTGACATTTCCGGTCTCTAACGCTGTTGTGTTAGATTTTAGATTCAAAGTCTTGCGGACGCGATCGTAAAGTGTAGGCCAACGGTTTCTCATCTCCTACAGATAAATAAATATCTTTACACCAACATAGAGAAACCAATAACGCACCTCACACTTTGTCCCAGCATGATCAAGGATCCGCTTACTATCCCTTCCTACTGTCCGCTTATCGCATCCAATGCAATAAGTGACTGTGGTCTCCTTATCATTCGGTCCCTTCGATTCCTTGAATTCAAGAACCAATTCATCCAGCAAATCGATGCGACTGCGACCGGTTTTCATAACACCAGAGGGATGACTCGCACGTGCTGGACCAACCCCAGTAGCACCATCTAGCTTAGTTCTTCTCTCATTGCGCAGTGCTTCCTGCAGTGGATGTCCTGATAATGTTTCATTCAAGGAGGGAGCCAACAGCGTCACCTCTGGTATCTCGAAGTAATCGGCACTGGGAGGCTATGAACGCCGAATGCGTGAATAAGCTATAATCCAAATCCAGTAAAATTGGATCCCATGTATGGCAGGCCATGGGATCATTTCTCCTTCGGTGCGACGCTGCCATACATCGACTAATCGACCCATGTGAGCAGTCCAGTCCTTCCTTTCTAGGTCATTTGTGTCAGGTATCGTGTCCTCTACAAGTTTGAGAAGATCGATTAGATCTGCTCGGTTCGTCTGGACAAAATCGGCATGTGCAGCAAGAAGTTTTGCTCGCTGTGCAGCAGTGAGCATTTTAAGCAGAACTCAGAAGCTGGAGCTGCAATATCTGGTGTTGAGGAAGTGCTGCAGCGATAACTACTAACGATGTGCCGGTGCTTACAATTTTTCACAATTTTTCACAAGGTATGTACGAGGCCCTCTATGTTAAAAATGTTAAACACATGTTAAATACATGTGAAAAACTCCCGTGTTTTTAACACCGGAGTTTTCAACCCAGCCCTACTGTTGTGTCATATTTTGTGACAATTGTGTGACACTTTGTGACATACTTGTAACGTTTTTGTGACAGTTGTGTAACACCTTTGTGACAGTTGTGTAGCGTGTTTGTGACAGTTGTTGTAACACTAGTTGTGACATATTTGTAACGCTTTTGTGACATATTTTGTGACATCTTTGTAACACTCTTGTGACAGTTGTGTAACATAAGACCATATATAGGAATTTGTTCCCATAGTCACATGACAGCAAAAATGTAGCCATCAATTGTGGGAATCCAAATGTGGCTGTGGGGTTGCCATATCTGGTCTAGTTCAGGAGATATTTGTGAAACAAACATTACTATATATGGTAATTTACTTTCCCACAATCACATGAAAGCGAGAAGGTAGAGAATGGCCGTGGGAACCTAAATGTGGGTCTAGCATCGCCTTATCTGGTCTACTTGATGAGATATTTGCAAAATAAACTTCACCATATAAGGTAATTTACTTTTCCACAGTTCCTTGAAATTTGAAATGCTAGAGAATGGATATAGGAACTAGGAATGTTGTTCTAGAATTGCCATATCTGTTCATGTTTGGAAGATATTTGCAAAATACATTCTCAGATACTTTGTGGGATATGAGATGCCACACTCTAAAAATTAACCAAAAAAATATTGAGGAAGGGGCAGCAGGAAATGCACAGGGATGGACAAGTTGAGCATCAGAAGAAGATTGTGCAGGGAAGTTAGATTGAGACTGGTTGTGTATCTATGCATAAGTATGCTTTAGTACCAAAGGACATTAACAATGTCAGCATGCATAATGTCATACCAACTACATAAATTGGTGAAGCTATAGTGATGAAACCATTGCATTGAAGCCTTTCCTCCCTTGGGTATTTGTGATGGCACTGCTGCCCATCTTCTTAGGCATTCCTTTGTGATATACAATATCAGTCAAGACTCAACAACTCAGTGACATCGTTGGAATACATTGTCATGAGCCATTGTATTCATGCTCTTCTGTTTCATGATATCTTCCCAACACATCTAATGGTCTAACAGGAGAGTCATGCAGATGTGTTAGCTGTAAGTAAGACTCTCCCACAGATATGGCAATTCTAGAACAACATTCCTAGTTCCTATATCCATTCTCTAGCATTTCAAATTTCAAGGAACTGTGGAAAAGTAAATTACCTTATATGGTGAAGTTTATTTTGCAAATATCTCATCAAGTAGACCAGATAAGGCGATGCTAGACCCACATTTAGGTTCCCACGGCCATTCTCTACCTTCTCGCTTTCATGTGATTGTGGGAAAGTAAATTACCATATATAGTAATGTTTGTTTCACAAATATCTCCTGAACTAGACCAGATATGGCAACCCCACAGCCACATTTGGATTCCCACAATTGATGGCTACATTTTTGCTGTCATGTGACTATGGGAACAAATTCCTATATATGGTCTTATGTTACACAACTGTCACAAGAATGTCCAAAGCAAGTCACAGAGGTGTTACACAACTGTCACAAGAGTGTTACAAATATGTCACAAAATATGACACAACAGTGTTACATGAGTGTCACAACTAGTGTTACAGACATGTCACAACAAACATGTCACAAATAGTGTTACACAACTGTCACAAATCTGTCACATGATATGTCACAAAATATGACACAACAGTGTTACATGAGTGTCACAACTAGTGTTACAGACATGTCACAACAAACATGTCACAAATAGTGTTACACAACTGTCACAAATCTGTTACACAACTGTCACAAATCTGTCACATGATATGATAATGATATGATTGAGAGCTGTATATGATTATGATTGGAAAGTGTGCTAATGATTTGATTGTATGATTGCACTAATGATTGGCATTCCAGTTAATGATTTGATTATATGATTATGATTATGATTGGCACTCCCCATTCTTATGATTTGGTTGTATGATTATGATTATGATTGGCAAATGATTTGATTGTATGATTATGATTATGATTGGCACTCCCATTCTTATGATTTGATTGTATGATTGCACTAATGATTGGCATTAATGATTTGATCTCTTATGATTGCATAGAACCAACTGCGCTAATGATTGGCATTCCCTTATGATTTGATTTTTAATCAAATCATAAAAACTCCGGCATTATACACTGAGAGATACAGGGCAGCGCCCCCAATTTAATGATTAAACTGCTAGCTACCACTCGATAGCAAGCGGTGGTGAGCAGCTCTCAGCACTGAATTCTTGGGGAATCAGTTACCTTCTTCCATCATGCTCACGGATCCTATGGAGAGGATTAGCATTCACTAGCGTCGTAATCACGTACCTGATTAATCTATAAGCCACCATTCCCTCAGGTCGTCATTCCATATTGCAATACTTTTATGGCCCATCAGCATATGTTTATAGAGATAGAGGCCTCATCTTATCTTATCTATTATTTAGACTAGCTAATCTACGGCGCTACGTATTCATTATTACTAATAAGCAAAACAAAAATTGAAGAAGGGGATGGTAGTGGTAAGAGATCAAGAGGCGAAAGACTGTGACTATACATGTGACGTTGTTGATACAGGTCACGATTCTGAACTGGCGTCGGGGAGCCGGTCCCAGTTAGCTGGTCACAAGAGTTGTGAGCAGCTAACCTTGTGACCGGCTAACTGGGACCGGCTCCCCGACGCCAGTTCAGAATCGTGACCATTATGGGTGGTGTCACATACATAGTCACAATCTTTTCCCTCTTGATTTCTTACCACTACCATCCCCCTTCGTCCAAAAATGGTGAGTTCTTACAGTACACGTGTGGGTATTATACTGACTACCCAATACCTCGTGACCGCCTAACTGGGACCAGCTCCTGATGCCAGTTCAGAACTGTGAGCTTTATTGATTCCTGACCATCATAACCACCACTGGTAAGCTTTTTTCACAGTATAGAATAGTAGAGCATAGTGTAGAATAGATAGGTCAATTGTTAATAATGAGTTCTGAAAAACACTGGAATCAGTATGAGGTGTACAATGCCTTGCACAGTAACGGGGGGTGCTGCTGTCATTATCGATGGCAACGACCTTCTCAATTATATTACGAATGCACCAGGATTTAATATACTCCATCCAGACAGCCCATATTGCTGCAATGTCAGTATATTCACTTTGGCTTATTTCATAGATTTCTGAGAGATTCCTCGATCTCGAGGCTGAAGTGGACCATGAGGAGGAATCACCACCAGAAGAAAGCGAGGAGGAGCTTGGTGAGTTCTATCCCTCCTGATTGTGATAGATCTAACATATAACACTTCAATAGATGATATTATTGATGACGATGACGTTGATACAAATCTGCTAGACTACCCTCCTGGTATTGTTCGATTCAACAACTTGATGGAGGAAAACGCCGATGCAGAACATTTCTTTGACATTCTTTATAACCGTGCCAGCGTTCGGCCAGGCGACATGAAGCAGACAGCATCCCAGGACTTATGGCATCCATGGACCCCATTCTTTATCGGGTTAAATGCTGCGTAAGTCATCTTATACATGTCCAGACCCTCCCCTCATCGACCTGCAGCATGGTTGCGAGTTGGATGCAGTATTATGCCTGCTCCAGCTCCAGCTCGCGAATCCATCCAAGCACAACATTTGCGCCATCTTCACCCATGGTAAAGGCACTGGATACATATATGTCGAGGGTTTGATGGATGTGCAGGTCCAGCAACTGCTACACCCGGTACCAGGACTCCTTTTCTCTAGTGGGTGCTCGTTTTTGGATAATATCCCTGTTGGACGCCTCTTCTTTGATCAAGTCCCACCCACCGAGGTGATCGCTACTCTTACGGCACCACCATACAACCCATACCAACCTGAGCAGTGGGTCAAGGTTCTTTGAGGCACATACAAAGGCGATATCGGCTTCATATCGAGTGTTGGGTCAACAGGTTCTGCCACCGTCCTCCTGATACCCTGCCTTCAACCCCCGATTGAAGGCTTGGCCTGCTCGTCCAAGCCCCCAGCTTTTCAATCCTCAAGCTGTTGCCTTTTCCTTTGAGGAACAGCCCAGACCTGGAGACACTGATCATATATGGCGTTTCAACGGATTAACATTCGACCACGGTCTTTTAAGGAAGACATTCAAGCCCAGTTCCGCTGTTCCTAATGTCCTCGTTCCGAGCAACATCATCATCACTTTTGCCAGAGTGGCTATCCCATACATCCCAGTTTATTCGAGAAACCCAATCGCCCCCTTGAATGGGACTTTTCACCTGAGGACAAAGTCATTCTTGTTTCATGCTGGCGCAAGGGACAAAACACCATTGTCATGGCTGTAGAGGAATGCGCTCTGGAGGTTGAAGTCTCCACAGGCGAGGTCATAAGCGTTCCCTGGAATGATGTTCAGAAGGACATCAAGATCGGCAGCTTTGTCAAAGTCCTTTGTGGCCTGCATAGTGGGGAGACAGGATGGGTGGACAAAGTAGATGATGGGGTCTTACATATTGTTCAAAAACATGATAACAAGGACGATATGGCGTCTATTGAGGCAAGTTTTTTCTTTTTTACAATTGTTAACTACTCACAGATTGATAGTCATTTTCCGTCCATGCCAACAGTGTGGCAATGGTGGACCCGTCTTTCTCATTTCTCCAGCCCACTGCGCTCACAGATGAGCAACTCGAAATCTCAGCGAAATTGAGAAGGAAGGATCCAATGCCTTGGATTAAGAGGTGGGTTGTGGTGTCAAAGGATGGGCACGCGCTCAGGGGGAGATATGGGCAAGTTGTCAATGTAAGGCCCCACCAAAGTACACGTTCTGGCCTCAAAATCGAGGTGGAAATGAGCTACTACAACCCAAATGCCTCGTTTCAGAGGCATATCTTTGATTATGACCACTTGAAAGACTTTCAGTACATATATCTCACTGTGAAGTCCCAGCATATGTACTAATAATGAGTTTATCCCAGATACAACACGGAGTTATATACTTTGCCAGTCCCTGAGCTTTACAGACCCAGACATCAGGTCACACCTTATCCGATTGGAGACCTCGCGCAAAGCAGGTATGGGCACACGTCGAATCAGCTATTGACTACACCAGGGTATCAGTCGAACACTGGTGGTGCTACCCTGATGTATTCCCTGAGCACTCCAGTGCCTTCCACTCCTGGAATCCCTTCGCGCCCACACCTATGTGGCTACACCATTGTCTTCAGCACAATCGTCGTCGTCGCCGTCTTCTCAACACCCTGTTGTACCCCAGACGACACCAGACACCCCTTGGCATCCTCTTCTCGCAATCATGGTTGTTTGAGTAGAGGCAGTAATCAATGGCGGTCAGTATAATCAGAAGAAGGCAGTTGTCTACACGTCCATGGTAGATGGGCAGCCCAGAATCCACCACCGGAATCATGGAACTGTCACTATCCTTGACCCAGACTGGGTTTCTCTTCCAACGGTGAACGTGACACGTTATGACGGGCTACTGGTTGTCATCAAGGGCAAGCACCTTGGTAAGTTCGGCTGCCGGATCCACTTCAGTCACTTTGGTCCAGAAAAGAGGGCCCTTGTTGCATTTGTAAACAGGGTCAGTGTGCAGGACACCTTGACCGGCAAAGAACAGCATTTGCCAGCTGATGTTCTAGCGATGGTCTCCGAAGAGAAGGCTGACAAAGACAGGAACAATGTGGTGGTACAAGCACGTCGAAAAGACGCTCGTTCCCGGTAACTGAAGGTATGAATGAATACTATCTTCCACATCCTGATCTCATTTTGAACTTTAGCATGTCTTTGTCAAATCAGATCACATCCGCACAACCCGTCTGTCCCATAAACTCGCCAAGAAATACTTAGGTCCTTTTGAAGTCATTGCCCATCCAAGCAAACAATCATATACCCTCCTCCGTCTTCCCGAACACCTCCACAGCATCCATCCCATGTTTCACGTCTCTCAGCTAGAACCGCAAATACCTAACACAATTCCCAATTGTGTACAGTGACCCATCCACGAACTTGGACTTCTTCTTGCCCTTGGCACCCCGCTTGGCCTTAGCCAACACCTTCTTCGCCTTCACCCTGTCGTCCATGCAGCCCTGCTTGATGGTCTTGCACTGGTTCTGGCCCTTAAGGCATCTATACATGGTTTAGTTGTTAGTAACCGAAGCAAGCAACCACTCACTGGTCACAGTCCTTCTCCAGAGGCTCCCCCAGCACAACCTTCCGCAGCATGACATCTTTGTTAAGAGTTGTTACTCTGTCTCCAAGATTATCACGGGCATGACAAGCTCAAAACCGCTATGATAAGATGAATGTTATAGATCACAAGGATCAAGTATAGGTTCGAGCGAAGCTCTAAGTCCACAAGGGTATCCTAGAGTTCAACTTAGAGACAGTACACACGGTTTGACCGCTAAAATCAGCCTGAGGCTGAGTTGATTACAATCCTCTATATAAGTACATGGGGTTGGGTACCCTACAAGTAACTGAGTAATTGCATCAGAGTACCCAAGCGGTGGCTGACAGAAACCAGATATCATAGTCAGCAAAGATAAGTAATTGTCCGGAATGTAGGCATAAAGTGATAAGCATGATTGAGTAACAGATAATGTGTCCGTGATCTATCATAACAAGATAGCAACGTCTTGTAACAATTATTGTCCTCACCACTATCCTCTTCCTCATCCGTCTCCTCTGCGTCTGCCTCGTCTTCTTCCATCAACTTCTGCTTCTTTGCAGAAGATGACGCAGATGCTACAAGACCCGTTAGTAAAACACCCCGCGCCCAACTTCTGTCACTCATGAGCAGCACTTCCCCGCTGGAACTGGAGCACCCGCTCCGCCTCCTGCTGCTGCTTGAGCTTGGCAGCAGCCAGCTCCCATTGTCTCTCTTCTTCCGCCACCCATCGTTCCTCCTCCTCCTGTTTTTTCTTCTCTTCCTCTTCTTTTGCCTTCTGTTCGGCCTCCTCACGCAACCTCTGCTCTTCCTCCTTGGCCTTCCGTTTCTCCTCCATCAGAGCCGGATTTGGGACTCAATATCTGCAACTTTATTGGCACCAGAGGATGGATTAGACATGATTGAAGTGGATGTAGTTGAAGTCTCCTTCCCACATTTTCAAAACAAACATCACTCCCACGTCACGTGACTTTATTCTCACAGGCCTTGTAGGCTCGGCCCTAAGGAGGGAATACTGTCAAGTCCCATTCCGTTCCTGTCCCGTCTGTCTTCAGATCCCGTTTCCCCGTTTCTGTTCTCAACATTTCGCCTATTCCCGTTCCTGTTCCTGTAACCTCTATCCCCGCCCACTCCCGCAAACCCATGCCTCATGCCTATTGTATATCCCACGGACAATGTTTCACTATGCTCCACCTAATCCGTACATTACTCACTTCCCCTTCTTTAGCCATGCCCCCGTACCCTCAACCCTGCACCCTTAGTAGTATTTAAGGCCATGTACAGTAGCTAGTACTGTTGAATCTATATCTATTTATAGATTAGAGTTTGATCCGAGTGATGGGATCATTGATCGGATCACAGATCTGTTGATGCCATCACTGTTCCACTGATCCCATCAGTGATGCAATCAAACTATTTATAGAAGGTCTAGACTCTTGCTCTAGAACACTGGCTTCATCTATGATGACATGCGCAGTCCTGTGGACTGAGCAATATTCTTATGATCTATTATTATAGATGGTCCATGCTAGCTTTTCCTAGGTATATAAACCTGCATGTAAAGTAGCGTAGACCTAACACTTTCTCCACTCTTACCTTCATCGTGACCTCTTACCAAGTGTAAGTGACTCCCCTCACTTACTCAGTAGCCTGTCGCTGCTGTCTATTTCAACAAGTACCTCAGTTTGAATATCAACTTAGTTCCCTGCTCTCACTTCTTGTCTCTCTAAGTCCTACTCTGCCTCACTCTCCGCTTTCTGCTTCCTGTATCCCGAAATCTCTACCACATGTAACAAGTGGCGCAGTGCTCCACTGAGTCACTGAAGCCATGGTAGTAATCCCGTCCCCGCTTACGGACCACGGCTTTTACCCCGCGCATCCTAGTCACCCCGTTGTCCTCGAGCCCGAGATCATGGGGCTTGACAGTCCTTTTCACTCAACTTTGCGCATTTTTGAGTCATTTTTGGTGGGGCACACCACTCAAAATCACTCAAAAATGTGCTTTTGATTTTAGCAGTTACTTACTTAAAGCATTGATCATTTTTATCATCAAAGAACAGGTGACAGCTTGTACAAATTGCTTTATTGTATACATTGTTTTACACATGTATTATTGATTGGATTTGGTAGAGGTAGGTGTATGAGTTGTGGGAGGTTATAAGGTGTGAATTATGAGCTATTTACCATAATTTTACGACAAGAGGATCATGCAATAATTACTGTGTTTTTCACTCAACTTTGTGCATTTTTCATTCATTTTGAGTGGTGTGCCCCACCAAAAATGACTCAAAAATGCGCAAAGTTGAGTGAAAAGGACAGTGAAATACAACTAAAAACTCAAATAAATTACAGCTTGTATTTCTCCTTGATCACGTGATGGGCAAGTGCAATTATGCTCAGTAGTCATGTGAAGAGTTTGTGCTCACTCATCATGTGACTGTGGGAATAATATGTAATTGCAAAACAATTGAGTTTAGATTACTTTATTGTATTCTTTGTTTTAAACCTGTATTATTGATTGGATTAGGTAGATGTAAGTGTATGAGTTGTCGGAGGTTAGAAGGCTCGAATTATGAGCTATTTATCATAATTTCTGACAACAGGATCCATGCAATAATTAAGAAATACAACTGAAAATGTAATAAAATGTGGACTACTAGTGTTTCTCCTTGATTATGTGATGGGTAAGTGCAATCAATTGCGCTGAGTAATCATGTGACCATGACAAAATAGCATATAATTGCAAAACCATTGATTTTACATTCTTTTATTGTATTATTCTTTCATTTACACTTGTAGTACACCATTGACTGCATCAGGTAGATGTAAGTGTATGTATGGATCGTGGGAGATTGTAAGGAGCAAATTATGTGATATTTATCATATTTTTATGGCCGCAGGGTGATGCACTAATTATTCTCTATTTCACTCAACCTTGTGTGTTTTTGAGTGATTTTGGGTGGGGGTCACCACTAAAAATCACTCAAAAATGCGCAAGGTTGAGTGAAATAGACAGTAAGAAATACACCTAAAAATCAAATAAATTACAAATTGCTTTATTGTGGTATTTCTCCTTGATCATGTGATGAGCAAGTGCAAGTCAGGAATCCTGGTCATACCTTATTTTGTCCTGGTACCAGGATTCCTGGTAACTAACTCCTATTAAATTTCCAGGAATTCCTGGTAACATCCTAGTGGAGTCCTGGGGCTGATGCTGGCACAACTGACCTGTTGGTTGTTGTCCCATTCAATGCTTATCAGAGATGGTGGGAAGCAGCCGCAGAATGCATCAATCATTTCAATACAATCTTTGGCCAATCAATGATTGCTGATGATCTGGACACTTTGGCTTCCATTCCTGGTCCAATTTGGCTGGGATTCTCTGCCAAATCACTCTCACCAGGAATGACCAAGAATGAAAATCATTCCTTGTAAATTCCTTGTGGTTCCGTGTAATTTACAAGAAATTGGGGGGAAAGTGTAAAGTGCTTGTTGACAGCTATATTGTAGCTACTATGCTGGGCAAGAAAATGAAAGAGTCAGAGCTATAATAACAATCTAACTCAACCAGCACGCACCAAAAGACTGCATACGACCTCCTGATGGCCAGTGGCAGGCCCAGTGACGATGCCAACTTACACACATTGCTTCACAACCTAAATCTGTTATGCTGTGCCATACTTTTTTGTTTCAACCTGACAAGATCAGCTATTCGCCCAGCAGTAAGCATGGTAGAATCTCTTGCTTTGCCTGTGACTCTGCACATTGCACTTATTGGGTTCATAATTGTTATTGGGGGCAATTCATTACCAGTTTATATGTTATTGTTAGGAGGGGTTTTGCTAGTGGGTTTATATTTATTGTTGGATACTGTTTAATCCTTTGACAGCTGTTCCTTCTTTACAATCAAAGTCAGTCTTTCTTCACATACAATCTGAAATTCATCAAGACTGACGCATCTCTTTTTCATCAGTTTTAATAAAGAGGCTCCTAACCCTAGAACAACTAAGGAAAACAATAAGAACCTGACTGTGCAAGCTCAATTGTGCGCTTCACAACATCCTGAAAGACACCTATGCCCCTTATGTGTGGAGAGATTATGATTTTAAGCTTGAGCTGCCATTTTTGTGGTTGTGTGAGGTAGCAGTAGTGAACATCAGGAATTTCAGAGTATAGCCCATACTTTGATGTGGCATGGCACTTGAAGTCTGTGATATTATTGACCTCAGTGCAGCCAGCCCATTGGCACTGGTATTGGCCCTGTTTGGGGACAACATGCCAAAAAAAAAGAGCAACCACCACCTGATGATCAAGTTGTAAAAATGTGTGTCAGATAGACTCACTTCTTACCTATTTACATGCATCAAATTGGATCTACAATGTAAAAAGGATATAATAAATAGTTCTGGAACTGTTTACAATACAAAGCATATATATAAGCTATAAAACAATTTATTTCTAACAATCCTTCATTTATAGTTTGCCACAAGGCATAGCCATATTACTTCTGTACTTCTGGAACAGTGCCAAGTGAAGAGGAATGATTGGTGGGTGCCAGGTGGATTCTCACTGACATATACAGGGTGACCATGCAGCAAGCCAAGTTTGAATTGATAATCCCTAACAATGCTTTACTTGGTGGTAGTGCCTGTTGCAAGCACGGCAAACCGAGCCCTTTCAGTTTGTATGTAACTTTGTTTTTTTTTTGTGCAGCAAGCCATATTTTCAGAGATGGAAGTGCAGATAAAAGTAACTTAGATTACATAATAAACACATATCCTGCTTACAGATTACTGTCCTTTTCACTCAACTTTGCACATTTTTGAGTGATTTTTGGTGAGGCACACCACTCAAAATGAATGAAAAATGCGCCAAGTTGAGTGAAAAACACAGTAATAGTCAGTCAATTTTTTAGTCCAAAATTTATGGCATGGAGCCAGCAGTTATGGATCTCACATGTCGGCACCATTCAAATCTAAGTTCGAAGATTCAATGACCCTGAGCTCTCAAAAATGTTTTTCATCCAATTCTCCTTCACACACACAACCGCCAAGCATCAATCCTGAAATCGACCCCAGACAACCCACTTGCACTATACATGAGTTGTATTTTGTTCTTACATCAGGACCCTGTGTGCATACAATTATGATGAATGTCACAATATATTGCTCCTGTAGTGTCCGCAATTTGTACACATATACCCAGGTCAACAATACAGGTGTAAAACACAGAATACAATAAAGTAAAATTCAATGGTTTGGCATTCTATATGTTCGTTTCTCATGGTCACATGACTACTGATCATAATTGCACTTACTCATCACATGATCAAGGAGAAATACCACAATAAAGCAAGTGATAATTTATTTGAGTTTTAGTTGTATTTCTTAATTAGTGCATGACCATGTGGCCATAAAAATATGATAAATATCGCATAATTTGCTCCTTACAATCTCCCACGATCCATACACTTACATCTACCTAATCCAATCAATAATACAGGTGTAAAACAAAGAATACAATAAAGTTATTTGACTTGTGCACTTAAGAGGGATGCAAGAGCACAGTGGTCTGTGTTCAATGGCCATTATGTTTTGAACCATGATTGATCTTCAACTGCAACATCTGTAGCTCTCTGCCATAAAGGCTAAAAATACATTGTGAGCAACTATATTAGGACTTGATATCAATCAATCAGGTGACACTGTGGGAAGAAGATCAGCACTACAAAACTTGGTGTGGTTAAAGTGAGGGAGATCTTGGTTGTAAGAACCAGTTTCCCTAAACAAGTTCAACAAGGACTTTGCCTGCATTTGGCACAGCCACTACCAAGAATAAAAAAAATTGTACAAAGATGTGTGAAAATGAAGTACTGAATTTGTTACAAGTCACCTTACCTTGTAGGGCTCTTTGGCAAATTCCCTAAAGATGACCGCCTTATCTCATTAATACATTGATACTGCATTAATTTCATATGGACTTACTTGTCGCAACTTGTAGTTGACGACTGCCCTGTGTTCCAGGTATCTGTCCCTCACATTGGGATTATCGAAGCCGACAATCATCCAGGCAGATCCATGTGCCACAGCCCTGTGGACTTCACCGTTTTGCTTCATCAAGTTAAGGACGTCACGTATGGCCTGCTCCTTGTCTTGTGTAGGTACAACACCGAACATAGTCGCGTACAAGCGATACTTGAGGGGGCACCTCTTGATGATCGCGTTGACCTCGTCTCTGGTTTTAACTCTATACATGATTTTGGTCATGCGCTCATTTATTCATCAGGTACTCACTTAGGAAACATGTCCATGTGATTATCGTATATTGCCTCTGGCCAACCTTCCTTCGGGACGCTGAAGCGCCATTCAGGTTGATCAATCTCGGGCGCAATAACTGCAATGAGGTCCTCTTGGTCAGACTCATTGTCTGACCCAGCCGCTGCTGTTATAACTGGTGTGGCAACCTCTTTATGTTCTAATACACGTCGTTAAACAGGACCTAAGTCAAAGGTTTTGTTAACTTACGCGCTTTCTTGTGTTTGAGCTTTTTAAGGCAGTCAGGGCCAAGCTTAGAGGAGGGCTTTGTCACTTACTCGCCATTCCATGGGATGCACATCATCCCAAAGTTGTTGACCAGCTCCTCCTTTGAGACTGGGCGCATGGGTATGCCCTCATCCACCCTGTCTACCCTCTTCCATAGTCATCCAGATTTGGTAGACTCTAAATCGGAGCCTGCGTTATTTAATGTGAGAAGGGGATGGCCATTGTCGTGTCTGAAACTACTTTTAAAGATATTTATTTAAAGCAGGGTGGAATTGAATGTTGCTTACTGTCTATTTCACTCAACCTTGCGCGTTTTTGAGTGATTTTAGTGGGGGTCACCACTAAAAATCACTCAAAAACACGCAAGGTTGAGTGAAATAGACAATAAGTGCTCATTGTGAGTGATACTACTATTATTTTAGAATTGCTATCATCCTATTTTTCATAATGAATCTTGTCATGAACCAGCTATACAAAAAATCCCTGGTGATATATCAGGGGTGAATGGAGGGTGGGGGTGAGGGTGAGAAATTGTCACCCTTGAAAAATCCTCACCCTTCCTCAAGGGTGTAAGGGTGTGTCACTGAGTTCCTAAACCAGCCACTCAGCTCCTACAAATGTGATCCCTCGTAAGATAATGCTGTATTTACAAACCAGTCTCTCAAGTGCACAAGTCTTAATTATTTAAACACAGATTCACTCACTGACTGAATATAACAATATAATCTTTCTGGTAATTCTGATTCACATTGAAAATGGACTTTAGTATGATCGGTATACAATGGAGATAGCTGCAATGCTATCGAAAAGATACTATTACACCTGCAAATGTTAAGACAATTTGTGATGTGTTGTTATTTATGGTCATTTTCACACCACTTGGCCAAATTTTCAGCATGTCTGTGACCAAAGATTCAGCAAAGTGGTGTGAAAACGACTGTAATAATGTTAATAGGCCTCTCAGAGGTCTTGGGTCACACATATCTCCCTCAGTACATTGTGCACAACCCAGTGAGTTTGACAACAAAATATTAAACAAATAAACTAAGTTTGTATATAACGTGGAGGTAGTAGTACATAGTACCAATTAACCTAACTTAGTTACTAACCAGTTACTAACTGGTTACACATATTGTGGTATCGCTAATCAAAGGCTAAAAATATATTGTGAGCAACTATATTAGGGAGTTGATATCAATCAATCAGGTGACACCGTGGGAAGATCAGCACTGCAAAAATTGGTGCGGTTAAAATGTTGGCAGATTTTGGTTGTAAGAACGAGTTTCCTTAAACTTGTTTAAGGACTCTCGTAACCAAGACCTGGCTTTCAAATACTATGGGTAACAAGGGAGTCAGCCCATTTACCAAGGCACTTGAAGTCTTCACCAAGGCTCTTGGACACACTGCAGCAGATGGAGTATTGATATGATGTATGCATTGATGGTTGACTCATGCTGATCAGTGGTGTACATCCTCCTGATCATCTGGAGGGTCATCTCTAGATTCATCATCTCTGCTCAACAATTTTACCATCATCATTATGGTATGCATTCATCACCTGAAGGCGAAGCCTTGAGAGGTGGATTATTGTCTATTTCACAAGCATGGCAAAGTCAAGGACAGTCATACTGAGCACTGAGCCACAGTAATGGCTGAATCTAGAAAAAGACAGTAATTACTGTCTATTTCACTCAACCTTGTTGCGCGTTTTTGAGTGATTTTTAGTGGACCACTAAAAATCACTCAAAAACGCGCAAGGTTGAGTGAAATAGACAATAAGATATTTTGTGGATGCACTCTTGTGAGAGAATCACTCAAAAATGTGCAAAGTTGAGTAAAAGGACAGGAGGCTGATTTTAATGTTATTGTTGTTCCTCTGTCTCCAAGATTATCATGGGCGAGACAAGCTCAAAAAAGGATCAAGTATAAGTTTGAGTGAAGCTCTAAGTCCACAAGGGTATCCTAGAGTTCGACTTGGAGACAGTACACGGATTGACCACTAAGATCTAATCTTAACAAGATAGTAACATCTTGTAACAGTCTATGTGTTACTAAGGGAGCATATCGCTATATCCATTGTCTCTGATGGTTTTGGGACTTATGTCTTGCCACGGTCACCTAGGTATCAAATTGGGGATGGTAGCTGTTCCAAAGCCAGAGACAACATTTGAGAAGTTTGCGTCTGTGGACATTTTCATGGATAAATATGAGGTCATAAAATCCAATGATGACCTTTGGGATTGGGATAAAGCCTGGAATGTCATTGTAAGTTGAAATCCACAATTTTCCATATGTGTATTGACAAGAAATATTATCATGCACCCAAATCCTCATGTTGTCTACACTCTTGAAAGCTCCATTTGTCAAGGTGGCCATTTTTATGCAACTTCCACCTTATAGGACACCTGTTATGGCATCATGCATACTTTTGTGGCAGGTGGTTCTTTTCATATAATTTTGCACTGAGTTAGCACATTAGAGTGATATGTATGTTCTATGTTCAAGCTGCAACCAGAACTGCTAGAAACTGTTCAGCAATGGTTTTTGCAAGATCGGAGAATGTACATTATCTTGCTTAAATAATGAAGAGGGAGTAATAATGGCTGTCTTTTGTTCATGTTTTACACATGAGAGTACCATCCCAATACCAAATGCTCTAGATGGCATTCAAATACTGAACTGAGTCTTTGGCTCCTGGCAATCCAATATCCTTCCAGGAGTCCACAAATCTAAGTCAATGATGGCCCTTGGCTCTAGATTCAAGCATCATAATGGTTGCAATAGCTTGTGACATTCACTGTAGATTTGTACCTAGATACAATTTCCAAGTTCTGGAAACAGGGAGAGTGTCCCACTATCTAGGACTGCTGCACTCTCTCAGCTTTTTAGCAGTGTCCGAGTTATGGAGCAGCCTGCGCACCACCACCATTGAACAACCTAAGAGTTCTCGTTTATGCTCACAACAACAAGAAATTCCACCTTTGTTGAAATGCCTCTGTTGTCAGTCCTAGTCCTGCTCAAGAAATATAACAAATCAAGATATGTTGACAACCCCCACCACTGCATTGCAAAACTCAAGCAAACAACAAGCTGTTTCAAATATTACTGCCTTTTCACTCAACCTTTCCAAATTTTGATCATTTTTGGCTGGGATTACCACCCAAAATTATGCAAATTTTGGAAAGGTGGAAATGCCGACAGTCCTGAGTGAAATAGACAGTAAATAAACTTGTGACACAGATTCACTGACTCAATGTGTATATATTTATTATAAGTGAAAGGTTTTGTGGACCAAATGGTCATTTGAGCAGTTCAAAGTCAAATGTATATGTATAATGAATACATACATACATAAACCACATTCAAAATTGGTTCCAACATCCAATATTGTATAATCTTTTTGGTAATTCAAGATAGGCTGATTGGCATTGAAAATTGGAGTAGTATGATACTCAGTATACGATGGATAGTTGCAATGGTGTCGAAGAGATAGATTATATAGAATAAATCCAAGTTACAACTTCTAGTGTTTCTCTTTCAAAGTGTTTGTGATCTGTATGAAGTCTGTTTCAGTTCTAGTAACACTTCCAAAAAGTCCTTTTCTACACTTGACTTTGTATCACAGTGTTGTTACTATTGCCTGTATTGAAACTGCCATGGTAAATCCTTTGACATGGAACACCTTTGGAAAAGCTCATTAAGGGCATGGCTACATTTTTTCCCCATGAATCTTTTGCCAAGAGGGGTCAGCATTTTTCACTCTTCCTACTCTTCCTGATGCCAGCCATATTAAGTAATCATCTTGCACAGGCTGAGATGGTCCCAGAGGCAGTGATGGGATGGGCCTGCCACTATAGGCTGGTGGTATGTCATACTGGGTGGGTAGTCTAAAAGGAGAGATCTACAGGATTACATGATTTCTTTACTGTCCTTTTCACGCAACTTTGCCATTTGTGAGTAGTTTTTACTTCTCTAACATCATTCTGCAATGTATTGAGCTGTTGCAGCAATGCATTGTCTCCATTCGTCCATGTGTCCTGTTCCTCCTTTAGTGCCTGGGTTAGTGCCTGGGTCCGTGCATTCAATGCATCAAATAGCTTCTTGTCCAGCTCCTTTATTCTTGATTCGGGGTGGGCACTCCACTCAAAATCACTCAAAAATGCGCAAATATCAGTGAAATAGACAGTAAGTGCCTCCTACAAGACATTGCCATGCCTTATCATGTGAAGCTGCTGCAGATGTAGATCACCCACCATACAGATGCACTTACAACAACCAGGTGAGCTTTGATAGATGTCTGAGCATAAGAAGAGACAGTGGGGAGACAGTCAATGCTAGCTGACATTTTCTGGGAGGATTCTGTGCCTATTGGCCACTCTTTAGAGGATGGGCAGTTGTGGCCCTTGCAGTTACAAGTCCTTAAACTTGTTTACTGTCTATTTCACTCAACCTTGCGCATTTTTGAGTGATTTTTAGTGGGGGTCACCACTAAAAATCACTCAAAAACGCGCAAGGTTGAGTGAAATAGACAATAAGGAAACTTGTTCTTACAATGGAAATCTGCCATCATTTTAACCGCACCAAGTTTTGCAGTGCTGATATTCCCACGGTGTCACCTGATTGATTGATGTCAAGTCCCTAATATAGTTACTGCTCACAATGTATTTTTAAAGCTAATTAAATAAGATCCCTAGAAGACTCAAGTATTCTAAAACCCTAGTATATATATTTCCTGGAGGGTTACTCCTGTGTACCTTGAGGATTGCTGA
>KN818398.1:3439-19557 GCA_000827485.1 Amanita muscaria Koide BX008
CTCTTGCTGATCTGTTCCACTTGCCTTTTGCTACCATGCTTGTTGATCATGGTGGTAGCGATGTTATTGAAAAGAGACCAAATGTTAAGAGGTAGGTCCACCATCTTACATTGGACGTTTTCAGGAACACGGAAACTAATCGTTTCCCCTTAGGTGGTTCGATGATATGTCTTCCCGTGCTTCTTGGCAGGCAGTCAAGGCTGAGGTGAAGGGAACTACTGCCTAGGATAAATACTATAGGAGTTCAGTCCTCGGACTATTCATGTATAGTGAATTTGGAATATAGAAGGAATTTGATATGTAGGGCAAGGAGTTAAATTGGTTAAGTCGGCGAGCAACATGAACTTTCCTCGGATCTGCAGAGTTTACACTCAATTCAATCAGCCTTGGTTATCAAAAACCGTCTTTGCCTTTTGGACGAGAGAGAATCACGCAGGTCAATGAGGCGCGTTATGGATAACTGAACAATTTTCGTACTCGCAAATCAATACATTACAATATATCACATTACTTGCAAAAACGCTCATCTCTAGGCAGAGCTCTTGACTCCATCCTTCACTGCCTGCCACGATTCACGAGAGGTGATATCATTCCACCACCTAACATATATACTTGTTAATCAGATTTCCTTCAAACAATCTAAGCTTACCTCTTGACATTGGGCCTGCTGTCAATCAGGTCTCCGGCGCCGACGTCGGCATGGAAGAGCTTGGCACCATATGGGAGGTGGAAGAGATCAGCAAGAGTGATCTCGTCACCAGCGAGGTACTTTTGCTTGCTCAGGATCTTTTCGTATACGTCAAGCTTCGCAGCGAGCGAAGTATGGTAGTTCTTTGCCAGCTCTTCGTTGGTTTGCAAACCCCTGAGCCTGAAAGGTTGTCAGCTCCATCGATCATTTGTTTACGCTTATCCACTCACTTCTTGAAGAGCCTCTCGCCGACAAGGGGAGCCGCGAAGGAGTCAAAGTTGGCAGTTTCAGTGGAGGCAGCTTGCTCGAACACAGCGTTCTCCTTCAAACCGGTAGGAATGAGCTTGGTTCCCTGGTTGGCGTACTTGGT
This sequence comes from Amanita muscaria Koide BX008, assembly GCA_000827485.1. NCBI lineage: Eukaryota > Fungi > Basidiomycota > Agaricomycetes > Agaricales > Amanitaceae > Amanita > Amanita muscaria. The sequence goes on from KN818398.1 coordinate 4,498, forward strand.
AGCGATGTAGCGAGAGATAGCACGGCTTTCGTAGACAACGAAACCGTCATCATCCTGTAAAACGGATCTTCAGTTTCGTTGTGTTGTGTTATCGTTAAAGGGGATGACACATACAAGGTAGGGGACCTGGCCGAATGGTTGCTTCTCCAGGTATGCAGGTGTCTTGTGCTCACCCTTTGCGAAATCGATGGGGACCAATTCATAGGGAACTTTCTTCTCGTGAAGGGCGAGTGCGACACGCTGGCCGCAGGTAGAGTAAGGAGAGCTGACGAGTTTCAAGACCATTGTTCTAAGAGCTTGGGTTGTACGAATTGTGGGTGTTCGATGGAATCGGTGCTTCTCCACCGTTGCACGCTGGTCCCTCTTATACCTCCCCAGTTGGCGTCCATATTGGCACCGAAAGCGTAACCAGGGTGGAACTTTCTAGAACCATTTGCAAGCAGGTTCAGCAATGCACGTAATGCGAATTTGAATGTGCAACACATGAAAAGTCGCGCTTAGAACCAATTACGTTCTGCACGTTACCGCGTTACGTTTAACGATTTAGTCAGCTTTATTACTTGAAGCCAGTGCTGCTGACAAGCCAAACCTTAGATGACAGATGCTTTTGATCCTTATCGTATGGTTCGTATGTCAATATTTCCTAATCTCACTAGATTTCGACTGTGACATGTTAATTTGCTGACTGCGAATAGCGCCGAATCTGATTGCACAGGTATCGAAGTTGATTTTGATCAGAAAAATACCTATACGAGATCAGAAGTTCTAAGTAGGAAGCGAACCACGGTGCATGTGGAGTTGAAGCGGAATGGTTATTTGTGGGACCAATGAGCGAGAGCGTCCGACCAGGTCCGACCATTCTCGACGGAAGAACAATAGTAATCAGTATTGCCCCATGTCACCTGGCACTAACACCGTCGTCTTCTCCCGATGTATACTTACGGGATCACACGAATCACAAGTTATCCCACCCCGACTTCTGATTTGATCCTGAGGACGATATTTTCTCTCCAAGAGGTTTCTCTGCTCAAGGTAAATCCCAGTGAGAAATCCCATAATCTCATGACTACTCTGATTACTTCATCGTTTTGCGATCTGCTCCGTTACACTGTATCTCGCTACCACTGTCAATGATATAAAATTATGCTGTCTGTACACTGGCAGCTAACTTTGGAAAATAAACACATTCAAATCATTGCCAAATTGAACTGAAAGAACGTTATTATTTTATTTATGATTGTGAGCAGATGTTGTGCGGTGAACTCACTGACTCAATAGTATGGCTTCCTCCTCTGTTCTATCTCCTTGGTGTTCCGGCTCTGTTCAGATCCTCAGTCGGACCGTGGAGTCTGGACGACATGTGACACATCACACGTGTGTGGATGCTTGTTAGTAGTCATCTAATGACTAGGTGGGGAGAAAGTGACTGCGGTGATCTGTGCATTGGCCTAGTGTGAGGATGGCGGACGACGACGAGAGCTGCGAGGTGAGGCACGCTGTGACCGTGACGCGCCGATACTCGGACCTCACTCTATCTCGCTCGCTGCGTTACGGAGCAACAACACATGCAGACCTCCAACATCATCTCTCCTTGCAGCCGCTTAAACGACAATGTGCTTCGCGAAATTTTCATCCATTGCGTTATTCACCCTGGCCACGCCCAGGCCGATACTCATACTCTTTCCTATCGCAAAAGCATCTCTAATCAGATCAGAGTGGTTGGTAACGCTTGTTATTACAAAACCCCAATTCGCGAGCAACCTCAATTATCCGTATCGCGAGTATGTTCTTCATGGAGGAACACCGCTCTACTCACTCCCCAGCTATGGGACAACATACATATCAGTTACTTGAATGATGCCATTCTCGGCACTGCCAGAGAATATCTCTCACGTGCTAAGAATCTACCCTTAGCCATATCGATCGAACGGACAGACAAAAGGCTCGAACTGCCCTGGCAAGACTGGTGCCCACAACTGACTAACTTCCTGTCCTCATATCGAATCCGAATCTTACATTTAGATTTAAGGGCCGGAAAGATGCCGCTCTCCCACCTGATTCTACCCGATTTGCCCCAACGGAGTGTAGCAGATCTAGAAACGCTGATAGTCGAACACCGTGACCACGAAGAAGAAATAGACTTGAACGACAACCGATATCCGAAACTCGATCATGTCCGTATCGTAGGTGCATATAAGAGCTCAGGTTTCAGCAGCTCCTCCTTGCGCATATTTGATGACATGTTGCTTTCGATGACGGTCATGGAGAGCTGGGATCTTCTCAGTCATTGTCCGTCACTCGAAGTGTCTCAGCTTAATATAATCCAAGCCAATGGTAGTCGAATGCCATCTTCTATGCCTCAAATACACCCTCGATGTCTACGTGTACTGGGCCTTCTTTCGGAATCTGAAATCACCTTCAGTGCCTTCATAGAGGTACTAACTCTTCCCGTCGTTGAACAATTACATGTGGCGCGTGGATGGTCTGCGACAGCGTTCCGGTCACTCGCTCACCGATCGAATTACTTCCCCCACCTCAGAAACTTCAACCTTAAAGACCCGACAACTTCCATCGTTGATGCCGGTGCTTTACTCGCATTGATGCCTTGCTTAACGGGCATGCATCTCCCTGATAGTTCTCCTATCATTGACCGCATCGCCTTGGATGGTTTAGCAAGTGGTTCACTTGCTCCTCGACTGCAAATCCTTATTGTGGAATACATCTCGAATATGGGACCATTCCTGGATATGGCGGAATCAAGGATGCAAAATGCGCAAATGTCAAGCGATGGGGTTCCAGTACCGTTTATCAAAGTTGTACTTTTTGAATATAATCAGGATTACATGGACCGGCTCCTAGATATGTGGCAGCGGGGGATACCAATTGCAGTCTGGGAATAGATATCATTCCACACCACCTAATATATACCCCTACTTCTGACTTGATCCCGGCGAGGATGAAATTTTCTCTCCAGGGGGCCTTCTCGCGAAGGACGATTGCGACACGCTGGACGCAGGTAGCGTAAGGAGAGCCGACGAGTTTCAAGACCATTGTTCTGAGAGCTTGAGTTGTACGAATTGTGAGTGTTCGACTCGGATGCTTCTCCACGGTTGCAAGCTGATCCCTCTTATACATCCATTGGCGTCCATATTGGCACCAAAAACATAGCCAAGATGGAACTTTCTAAAACCATTTGCACGCACGCTCGTAATGCGAATTTGAATGCGGAACATGAAAAGTTGCAGCGCTTATATAACGATTTAGTTAGCTTTATTGGGCTCTTGAAGCCCTAGTCATCATTCGCCGACAGGCGAGTCCCTTCACGAGATCAGAAGTTCTAAGAGGCGAACTACGGTTGACACATGTGGGCATGATCATTCGACCGTTGTCGACGAGCCCACTCACATTCGCCACGATCGCAAGTTACCCCGACTTCTGATTTGATCCCGGACAGTAGAGGTTGGGCGATGCACGGACCATGTAAGGTAGTACTAGCTATAATTAGAACTACCGCTGCGCCGCGACATCACGCCTATCGCATGAGGCAACACCTTACCAAAGTGCTGAAAATGTACAAACGCCTCATAAACTGCTACTCTCAAGTCTATGCTTGGTATTAGTCGCCTTTTTTGGTTCTTGGCAGTTGCTGTGAGTGCGCCAGTTTGTCTTTTGCGTGTTGACAAATCACTTACAATCCCATGTAGGGCACCGTATACTCTACATTCACTCCAACACATGGAGGACTTACAGGCACTTGCGCTTGTGCAAGCATAGAAGCCCAGTGTAAAGCAGACCACCAACCCCAAGTGAAAATAGCCTCAGACGAACACGATCAATGTTCCTTCCAAGCTCCGCACGAACCGCCGGCTACATTGCTTTCTCCACCGAACTCACCTCAACTGCGAGCGCCTCTTTTACCAGTTGTTGAAGCGGTCGAACTAGACGAAGACGGATACGAAATCGACGTTGACAAGGCTCAGTCAGTCCCACAGACCTGCCATAAAGAACATACGACGGCTAATCCTCTGGATGAGCATGTACCTGACATCCTAGTGCACGTTGAACTTGGGGAGGAGGATCTTTTTGGAAGTGAAGAGTCCCAGGAGAGCGAAGAACAGTCACTGTTCCTGTCCAGTCCAGGAGAGGACTCATCCAACGATACCGTGCCCTTATTCTCCCTTTCTCATTGCGCAACATGTGAACCCATCGATGACAATCAACCGATGCCCGATGTCCTGTCGGCATACACTGATCCTATTGGGAAATTTGACGAGCCAATCAACAGAGGCGAGTTTGACGTTATCAACGTCACAGCTGAACCTCGCCGGGCCAATGCTGTTATCTTCATGCTAAGTCAGTCTCGCCCCACACCTCCTCAAGCCAGTGGACTAATTTGAGCTGCTGCTAGCTCGTAATTCTGATCTTCCCGGAGTCTTAAGTACCGTGAAGCAAGTCGAAGATAGATTCAACAAGAGATTCCAATATCCGTACGTGTTCTTGAACGATGATCCGTTTGAGGAAAGGTTCAAAAGGTTTGCGGCCCTCTGCTCTTAGGGTTCAGTAATTACTAATATCGAGCGTTCGTAGTCTAGTGTCGCAACTCACGGATGTTCCTGTTCAGTTTGGCGTGATTCCGCCGGATCATTGGGACCAGCCTTCGTGGATCAACGAAAGTAGAGCCTCCGCTGCTCGCGAGGAGTTGGTAGCTCAGAATGTACCTTATGCAGGTGAATGGTTCGACTATCTTCCGTTGGTACCTCTTGGCCTAATCAACCAATAGATCGTGTTTCGTGCGTGCCTGTACTTTGTTGGAGACTTGAAACTGATCCACTTGACAGATATCGCAATATGTGTCGCTTCAACTCTGGGGTACGTCCCTTTCCCACCTTTTGTTGTTTTTTGCCACTCATGTAGTACTATGCAAGTTCTTCTACAAGCATGAACTTCTCAAATCTTACAGATACTACTGGAGGTACGGATTTCATGCAGCCGTGACGTTTTCGCCTACTAATAACTGCCAGAATCGAGTATGTACCGTAACAAATACTGCCTGCGCTTGTCTCACGCGATATTCCGAAAGACCGGATGTGAAGTTCTTTTGCGACATTGACTATGACCCGTTTCTCTATATGCAAGATAACGACAAAGTCTACGGTGCGTTTGTTCTGCATGGGGGAAAAGCCTTTTTCTCTGAACCGTACTGGCAGGATTCACAATCGCATTATACGAATTCCCGAAGACAGTTACGACTCTGTGGGATGCAGTCAAAGGTTACGCGGTGTTTCCTTCAGCTTAATATCGCCAACTGAAAGCAAGCAGAATTCATGGATGCCAATCCTGGATTAATTCCCGCTGACAACGCTATTGACTTTGTGTCTGACGTGGAGGGTTTATTTTACTCCTATTGTCATTGTTCGTATAATTCTACTATTCTCTCCACTCGTCCCATTGGATTAACACTGACTATAGTCTGGAGTAACTTTGAAATCGCTGACCTCGAATTTTGGCGTGATGACGCCTATTCAAAGTTTTTCGACTTTTTGGACCAACAAGGGGGATTCTACTACGAGGTATAGCTACTACTCTCATGATATCGAACTGAAAGCTCATGATCATGAAAGCGCTGGGGCGATGCACCCGTACACAGTATTGCAGTAGCGTTGTTCGCGAGGAAGGACCAGATCGTAAGCGCTCTCGCAGTAGTTATTATATGCCGCAAACGACTAAACGATCTACTTGCAAAGCATTTTTTCAACGATATCGGCTATCGTCATGAGCCACTCCAACATTGTCCACAAGGCGACGCTCACAAAAAAGGCAAATGTTGGTGCGACCCGGCTGAAAACTTCGGTAAGCTGGTCTTGTGCCATCCTTTACATACTCTCACTTTTTTTGCAGACTATGACAAATATCGCTCGTGCCTGCCTAGATTCAAGAAACTGTTCAAGAGTTGATTCATTCCCTGAGCCTCGATAGGTAGTATGTGTATCATGTTCCCATGCTTGTACAACTATGTCCATTTCAAGCTGATTAGGTACCGTAATATATAACGAAAAATTGTACATAACTAATCATAGTTTGATCGAAAATAGTTTCGTAGCTAGGCCTTGTTTTGTGCGTTCCTTGATTGGCGATGTTGCGCACAGCGCTGATAGTGGAATGTGATCATATCATGTGGGAAGAGAAAGAGATAATCTGTTAAACGCCAAGAGGATCTGCAGGTCCCAATTGCTCGACTAGATCTTGTATTGATGCGCAAGCTTCGGGCCAAACTCCATCATGTATGCGTTCTTTTAGGGTTTGAGAATCCACCTTGTCCAAACACTTGTCCAAAAAGAGAGGCGTATGAGTCGTGTGCATAGAGGCATCGTCAAGAAGCCACCCGTCTCCAGATGATGAATGGATGACAACAGCATTATCGCAAGATGCGGAGTCTTGAACGTCGTCCAGAAGCGTGGGTCCTTCGGAAGTAAACGAAGATTCGTTGTGCGCGTAGAGGGAAACCACATCAAAAGAGGTGCTACCTTCGTCAGGTCCGATAGAGCCAGAGCTTTTATTGGCATCCTCCTCGCTAGCGTCGGAAGAAGTTTCAGGGGATCCAAGCGCAGTTACAGTCGTTCCAAGCACTTGATGGGCTTCTTGAAGCAATGTCTGCACCCTGGCGTTCATATCGTTCAACCATCGATCTTGTCGTTCCTCTTCCCCAGTTCTTAGCGAGCCATCCGTGTGGACATTTGAACAGAAGGCCTTGTATGCTGGCAGAATAGGCGGAGGTGCGGAATGCCGGTCAAGGTATGAGTATATGCGCTCTTTTTGGCATCCAGAAGAGGTGAGGTCGACCAGAAGAGCATCAGGGGAAGGTACAGAATCTTCGGCACATGAAACTACGGCGCCGACTTCTTTTGCCATGGCGGTAAGATTATTCATGAGTTCGTCAAACCTGTGTTCTTCCTGTCGCCTTTCTTCGCTCCAAAGATGAGAAAGGTCGACGGTAGTGTGGCCAGATTCATGTTTATTCCTCATAAAGTATGAGCGTATATAATGGTGGGCAGGGAAGTCGGTGAAGGGGGTAACGCTGAATGAGATCATGGAACGGGGACTTGGTGGCGGTATCGGACGATGTTGGTTTGCAGCTGTTTTTGCCCACAGCGGTGTTTGTTCAATGTATTCATCCCTTCATTCCAACACGGCCCGTCGGCCTCTGAGGCCTCTGACTCGTGTTCTCCGACCCTTCCCTCACTCCTCTCTCTCACGCTGCACCCGCTTATAAGCACAGACGAGTCGGACGAACCTTTCCAGTCCGCCCGGCACCCATTCGGCTTCGAGGGTGATCGTGACCTTGATGAACTGGGCTATTATTTTCCCTGTTGTGCTACTCTTTTGATGCCACCAAGGTTGTCCAGCTCATGGGCCAACCATGCACCCAGGCGACCAAGATCGCCAACATTCACACTTGGACCGTTCGACTCCCACTAGTACGCGTCCTGTCAGTCAGTTCCTCGACTATATCCATGATCCCTGTGACTCGTCGCTGTTATGAGCCGCCTCTATTTGACCTTTTCGTACCCAGGGACCAGCATAAGTCTAGGAAGAGCTTAGGGCTCATTTGATTGAGCTTGATTGACGTGTCACTACCTGAATTGTTGGGAAACGTATCGCATTTCCTACAGCCTGCTCTCACGAGGAACGGTTGGTTCCCGAGACAGCGATTGTCTTCACCTGCACTCTCAACCTTATCTGCAGCCGTCGAGGTTCAAACACGAGCAAGCGCAACAGAGAGCCAACTGGGCAGGCATCTCTGGTAGAACATGTACATAGCTATTAGCGGCCCTGACCTTTTCCGTACAGAAACACGATTGCGGAAGAAGGGATGCAACAATGACAGCAGCATGCAGGTACTCCTCCACTATCCCACCCACAATTAGTATACCACCTCTTGCACTTGAATCTGACTCAGAGCGAAGGAATTCCCTTCCACGAGACTACGATAGCCTATTTTCCACCGACGACAGATTATGTTGCTCCCTTGCACTTGCATTGCAGCTTACCTTATATCTCAACCACCCACTGCATCGGTCCAACTTGCTTTCCGGTGGCCTCACCGGTTTTAGTTGTGGCTTCTGAAGGCAGTGCCGTCGGCCGGGGGTTCGTCGGAGGAGCTGAGCCACCGCCTTTGGAATGCCTACACACTTTGCAACGGTTCACATGTGGTTGTTAGTGTAAGGTGCAGGAAGAATGCTCGGGCTTGTTTGTGAAGTTGGCGCGCCTCGTGATGGATCAAGAAGTGCCTCCGCACCATGTTTGGTAAACCCTAGCCTAAAATGATAAGTACTGACCGGGCGAACCTGAAGGGGGGATTCATAGTGTTCGATCGATCACATCATTTTAGATTTAGAGTTTGCTCACAGATTCACAGATCAGCAAAGTGTCTGTTTCAAAAACGTGGTGCTCAGCCCACGAAACTACTTGTAGCATGAACAATATAACAACGATTATAATGATATGATACATAGTTCCAAGATGTCAAGAGTGGAAACAACCTGCGCACCCTTCCTACGGATACAAAGCATCAGAACAACAAAGGCCCAGATTACAACGGAAAACGGGAAATCAGACAATAAATCAACAGTCTCATGTTTGCAATCTCTTTGCGGGCGAAGCTTGCAACTGAGTGCTCAGGGAGCGTAACCGTTTTCCGGGGGTTTGCCTCCAGGGACTGGCCAGGAAAGAGGAGGGCGCGAAATAAAAGTCGATGGAGGGTTTGCGCCTCGTTCGACGAGGTACTACGGGGACAGGAAATGGAATGCTGCCAGGAACATTTTGAATAGGACCCATAGTGTGGTGGTTGGTCGGGCTTGTTGGATTTGAATGGACGAGGGACTCTATTGACATACTTGACAGACTCGGTGTCGAAGGTGCCGGTTTCTTCTTGTACTGTATTTACGAAATGCATGGTGAGATATTAAACCCTTCGAGAAATCCAAAAAAAAAGAGGCGTACCGTCTGAAGTTCAGGTTTGCCCCGCCACTTTGTTAGAGCTTCGCAAAATCTCAGCGCGGCTCGTTCAATAGGTTCCGCTGGGTATTGCCAGGCCAAATCCTCCAAATGTGTCATTAAATCCGGGGCCAGCTGCCGAACATCATAGAACTGGAGAAATTATTAGCCCCCGCCCAAAAAAGAAAAAACCGCGAGCGTACCCTTCTGAGCCTCTCGAACATCTCAGCCTCGTACTCTTCTTCAGACACGGCCTTCCTTGATGGCGTGGTTTCCCTCAAGGACGGAAACAGTAGTTTAATTGCGTCCGTCAAGCCTGGCATGTCATCTGGGTCAAACTGTTCATACTTGACTTCCTCCATCTCCTCATTGTCTTGTGCAAGGATCTTCGCCACTTGGTCCTCCACGCCAAGACCTACTGTCAGCAGGCACTCGACAGCCTCGACACCCCTCCACTCAGCTGTAAGGTATCCTTCCAAAACAGCTCTCGTTAACAGCCCGGCTAGAAGCATGTACCACTCCCTCGTCGGTCTGAACGCAATCTCATAAATTCGACTTTCTTGCGAACTGCCAGCTTCGCTCGTCTCATCAACCGACACACCTCCATTCGTTTCATTTGTTTGCCGGCCACGGAGATCTGTCAATTTTGCTTCTCTCTCCTGTTCCTCGTCTTTCGCCTCCCTACCCAGCTCTGCAGCAACCAACGCCGAGATGCGCAAGAACCTCGGAATCAAGGACGTCAGCTTGGTGTTTCCAGCACCACTATGTCCATGCACGTCGATACCAGCAAGGACAGCGTCCCAATCTCTCGTCTTCCTCCTGAGGGCGCACCCGATGGCACCGGGTGTCAACAAACCGGCACCTATTCCGACGCCGTCCTGCCAACCGCTCACACCTCCACCGCACGGGCCGCTTCCCGCCGGCGTGCCTTTCCATCCTGCGCTCGGAATGTTTCCTTTGAATCCCGAATTGGGACCTGGAAGGGAACCGCTGGCAGTTCGGGTGCTATTGGACCCACCGAGATTGGCCGTTGTTCCACCAGACGATCGGCCGATTCCAGCGTTCATTTTAGCTTCGACGCAGATCTCGCATTGGGTGTGCAGGTGGCGAGGACAGCGGTATCCAGCTGGAGTGTTACCGGCTGTCAGATCTGCTCCAGTTGAATAAAGGGATACGGTGCGTTGGTTAGGGCTTGGAGGGAACCTCCGCTTCAAGAAAAAGAAGAAGAAACGGATCAAAATGGAATATGAGGGATAAATAAGGAACGGCTTACGGCAGGGTATATCTGGGAGATCGGAGAAACTTGTGGCGTGAACAAAGTTTTGGCAGCTGAGACTGATGATAGGGGTGTCAAGGCAGCGGGCAGACCGGGACCTGACGGGTCAAGTGAAGTTTGAGAAGTGGGCGTTGCCGCTTTTGAGCCACATTGATGTGTATGACGGTATACCGTCCGTGGCGATTGCCTTGCGAACAAGTCATTAATGATCGTTCCTAACGCTAACCTTAACCGCACGCCGTTTGGAAGCTTGTGTATCTCAGATGGCTGGATTAATTTGAGTCCTGGAGAGGATCCGGGTGGCGCTATTACATCGTCGTCGACGACGGGGTGTACAGGAGGTGGCTGATCTAGCATGGATGTCACCACTTTCTCGAGACCTTCGGCGCGAAGACGCAGGTTTTGGGCGAGAGGTAGGTCTTGTCTGCCCAGTCTTTCATTGTCGGTGTCGTTCAGCTGGTCTTGTACGTCTGATCTTGCTTTGAGACAATTGGCGTCCTCTCCCTCGCTCCCCACTTCGTCGTCCTCTTCGTAGTTCTCTGGTCGGTGGCGGTGTGAGTAATTGGATGAAGAAGGACCGCCGGTACGATCAGTCATGCCGAGTTCAGCGCGAGCTTGGGCAAACCGTGTTCTCCCTTAAAAATTTTTAAATGTCTAGAATACCGCCGAGTCGATAGCTGCTCCAAAACTTACCATGGGCCCATAACATATGATCTATGATCAGCGTTCGTGTACTTTTCTCCCGCGGTGGAATAGAGTGTAAATGATGAGCATGTTTATGCGCTGGAGGCTTGTACTGCGGAGCTGTGGCGGTAGATGATCCTGTACCGTTCGATACAGAAGCTGGCGTGGTAAACGCGACATTGAACGGAATGCTTCGGAAACTGTAGTTGGCAGCGGTGGCGGGCTGCTGCGGGATTGGCATGTAAGGCGAGGAGGGCATGGAGAGGACGTGAGATTTCGGACTTGTGGATTGTGGAACTTGCGGTGCGGAGAGGAGCAGTGGACCTGCTTTGCCCATTTCCTGATCGTACTGCCACAAAGCCATCCGGCTTTCTCCTACCATATCCGACCCGTGAGAAAGTTGAGTGGCGTCCCATCCGACGCCTGGCTGATCACATTTTCACAGCTGTTTGAATTTAAGTAAAAAAAGGCAAGGGGCACAGCGTCAGAAGCTACGGTAATATGACATCGACACAGCCAAAATGTTTCGCCGCATATCCGCACACGTATGTATTTGCTTGGGTATAAGCCTTTTATATTTCGTTCGGGATTCCTGTCGGGGATATCTGTTCTCGTGTTCAAAATGTGGGTGTTTGTGGACATGATTTCGCCGCTTATAATACACGCTCTGACGGATTGGATCACTACCGTGCGCCTTTTTTCGGCGTTTCTCATATCGCTCCCGAAATCACCCTTGTTTAGGACGCCAAACCAGTAATGTTCAGTTGTTACCTACGACATATATAATCTCTTTGCCTTTTATTATGATCACAACATGAGTGATAATTCCGCTCTGCAGAACGTATCGGTAGAATACATCACTCCCGCTCGACTGGTCCCACTACATTCTTTTAGTCAAGATCCCAACGACCTACGGCAGCTCCGGGTCTGTTGCTAAATACCGTTTGCGGAACGAACGTCTGAGGCCCTTTGTTGGGTCGGCCAGCAGTGGTGTCTCTGTGATAATTTGGGGCCGGACGAGATGTAAGAAGTGGGTCTCTCATCGAAGTTCCCTCAGTTTGGGGCCGACTGCCCCAGGGGCGTGAGCGTCCTCTTGACGGTTTTGATATGATACCTCCCCGGGCGTAGAGCTCAAGCTCCTCGTCATAGGCTCGGGCTTCGACTTCAGCGCTGTGGCGAAGACAGATGAGTTTCACCAGTTGGGCAAAGTGAAGTCTGAAGGTACGCACAGGAAATCAGAATCAGCTCGTGCTACTAGCATGTTCTCTCGTTCTGTAGAGAAGGCGGCGCTCATACCAGCAAGCACGAATGCGGAAGAGATGATGATTGTAGAGAGACGCATGTTGGGACAGAAGAGATAGGTGATGTAGTTCAAGTGAAGCTGAAAGAGAAGTTGAGAACATGTTGTAAGCGAACGGACAGAAAAGAAACACGCACTGGCCAGCACTGATTTTTAACACATTCGACATGGTAGGACTTATATACGTTGGCGTAACCGAGGAGCTTGATTGTCGCTAAGAATCATATGGCAACAGAAGCTGGACCAGTGGACAAGGCAATTTTTGATCAGCGGGGTGCGAATTGTAAGCGAGCTGTTACTAACTCAGATCTAGGAGCCATAGAAGCTCGTACTCTACAGACACATGGCGGCTCTGCTAGACGAGTACCTTACGATGCGCGTTGGATTGTGCGAGGGAGCGTAGAGGCATGGGATGATAATGGATCCACTGCATTCAGGCTGGTCATGCACCCGGGCCATGCATCATGCGACGTTTGACCCTTTCCAGGGCCAAGTAAGTGTGGTAAATTTGCACCTGTTGACCAAAAGGCTTTGAGATTATCATTTTGAGAAGCAAGTCAATCAACATAGTATCAGTATGGACGAGGCAAATATTATAACTACTCGTCTATTGACTTTATTCAACTCGACGTATCCGCGACCAAGATAGGAAAGCGCAAAAGACCGTACGAAGAGGGCGACATCTCGACACAGGAGAACCTCAATAAGCGCAAGTCCATCCAATTTCGGATGCGGAACCAGTCGTCGAATACTCCTTCAGAGACTGAAGTTGTCGTAAAAAACCTTCAGGAAGAAACAACAGCGCAGGTGCCGGAGGATATAGTGGAGGAAGCAGAAGGTAGGCGATGCACATCCTTAGAGCCTGGGCACAGCTTTACATTCCTTACCAGATTCTAGGGGGCTATATGAACGACATTCCGAAACAAAACCAACGGTCTTGACAGAATCAGCCTGCCTTGCCGTGGATAGAAACGCTGGGGTCACATCAAAAAAAAAATTACGGAAAGCTCGGTCCAGCACTGGTTGAGATACCTGAGGGTGCTGAAGAAAACACACGCCAAAAAACGATGCGAGTAGCCGCTTTTCCTCGCTAAATACAGGTCTCTTCGTGTTGGTAACAATGATAAAAGGTCGTTTTGATACTCGATCCGATCTGATATGAGATGAGCGTTGAAACCATAGGAATTGGGCTGACCTTTCGATTGTTTTCTTCGCCGAGAGAGGAAGGGAACTTTCAGCTTATCCAGAATCTAAGAGAGGCTGAGGGATTAGAAACAGCTTCCTTGTCGCTGGATTTAGGAAAATGTATTCGCAAAGCTGTCTCTTTGCATGCCCTCAACCACATTCTCAAGTAAGGTGGCACACTCCAAGCCCGCTTCTTTCTGTGCCTAACTATATGCAGAAAACGCCGAATACTGAAAAATAATGAACGGCTTGTCCATGCTGCTAAAACCAACCCGGATTCACCCCCAGAAGACGTACAAGATCAAGGGTTTACTCGACCTTCCGTCGTACAGTTCTTTCACCGAACTGCTTTCTTACCCTTTGGACGACGGCGTGGAGCCGTCCGACGTTACATGCCGAATACTTGACTGCAAGTATGATTGGTTCAGGCTAGAGAGAATTGCTGGAACCGATGCCGCTGCGGGGTTAATAAAGGGTACATGAAGTCTGGAAGAGGCCATAACGAATGGAATTTTCATATTCGTGGAAAACAGATTACATTCGCGATGTTTCTCATATTCATCCTAGGCCGCGGCTTTCATATGGCAGTGAGCACGTACTGTGAAGGATTTCGTTGGTAGCGGATTAGTACCGGGTTAGGCTGACAGAAACGGCCACATGTCTTCCTGCGAGTCCCGCTGGACATTGCCCAAGGCGGTTATGACTTACGCCACATGCATCTTAAAGAAGCGCATCAGCATGAGCTAGTCAGTGCGAGGTTTAAAACATGTACCGATTGTGATCGCCGGTCGCATTAGGTGGCAGATCGTATGAGCCTGTCAACGATGCGTCGCCAGGAGTCAGTGTCCGAAGAAAGACAAGAAAGGTCTGGGTGTCGCGACAATAGCAGCTAGGGCCAAGAGTCAATACTTGGGTAGTACTGCTAGTTAGTGAGATCAATCCTCCTCGTGTTGCAAGGCGAGCATCGAAGCTTTCGAGAACGGTGGTGCGGACTGTGCGGCCAGCTTCTCGCCTTCTCGTGTACTACTTCTTGTGCCCAGAATGCACACTGCACTTCCTAGCTGTCCTTTCTCAGCGCTTCCGAACGTGAAGACTGAAAAGACAAATCGTTAGCAGGCAAAAAAAAACACAATTGTTCATATTCACATACCTTTACCAGACTCGGTGAGTACCACTGAAAAGCTTGAACACTGGAGCCTCATGTGGATGGACTCGATTCTGACATTGAGTAACAAATGCAAGAGGTGGGGTTGGAGAAGGTCAGGGTTACTGGCTTACTGCTTGGCGTTCAAGTTCAAGGGTTGACGCGTTGACGTCACAGTTGAGCGTTCAACATTGTTCTTGTCGTGTGAGCGGAGGTGTTAAGATATTAAGAGCGGAGTGAACAAGAGAAAATACGAGTAAGCAGCGAGTATTAGTACTAGTCAAAGTATAAATGCATAGTTACAGGGTTTTCGGAAATTCTTGCCCGCGTGATTCTGAGTGAACCGAAATTCCCGAAAAAATTAAAAAATTAAAAAATTAAAAAAATCGTTAGAATCCTCGTCTCTCATTCTACACAGTCTCTACACACTCGTTTGTCATAATTTGATGTCTGACTACTACTCTGATAGTCAGGGAA
>KN818398.1:22407-45150 GCA_000827485.1 Amanita muscaria Koide BX008
GCATGACGCTCCTTCAATTGATGTACGTGTTATTGTCTTCCATCTACTCTTTATACCCCGTGTACGCAACTGCCAACAACTTGCCTTCTGTTGTTCATACTTATCTAAGAAAGCTACACACTGTCTTTACTGCTTACTTCTCATATATACGTCTTACAGCCTATAATTCCTATATATTCATTTTAATTTAAGTAATCACAGGTATCCACAGTCTCGAAACCATCCGTGAGCCTTCTCTGCAGTCACAGCTGTGAAACATGCTTCAGTCAGATCACGTTCAGGGTATTGACTGTCTTGAAAGTACTTGTTACAGTTGCCGCGGGTACGCTCCCTTATCTACTCTTGTTTATCTTTCTTTGTCTCTGCTATGGACCCCCATTTCTCTTTCGGGCCTTACAGCCTTGAGGCACAGCCTCTTCTTGTTATCTCCACTCTCTTAGATCCCATCTATCTCCTTTACTCTATCTCCTCTCGTCTACTATTCCATTAGGTAGGACCCTTAGATCCCTACAGTATATAAACCCTCTGTACTTCACTCCTTTCCCTCAGCTTGACCTCAGCTGAGCAATATACAATCTGTACATTGGCTCTATTAGTCTGAAGGAAGTAAAGCCATTGTCTTAGACCTCTCGTCGCTGCTCGCGTCCTCGAACTTGTTATCCTTTGTTGAGCCTTGTTACACGTTGTGTATACGTCAGCTGTAACAGTACTGCCAATGATGCCGAAGATACGCCTTCACTAGGAACGGTCCCAGGACCCAAGTCAATGAACGAATCACTGAGGTATGTGAAGCCCTGACAAACGTACAGCAACTGAAACTCTCTTCAATAGGACTGTAATCAGGCGAGTATGGGGGAAGAAAGATGTACAGGCAGCCTAGAAACATCCTCAATAGTGTTCCGAGAAAGAGAGGAATGGGAGACTTACCTGCAGCCTCTACAGCATCGCGAACTGCATTGCTTTTGTGCGTCGAGCAGTTATCGACAATCATGATACTGTTTGGCTCGGGAAATGGGTTCATGAGAGGTAGCTGCACTAGCAAGTTAGAGAGACGGATGAAGGCATCTCAGGATTGACTTACAACGTCATTGAGAACGAAGTCATAGAACTCAGCACCATCAATTGACCCCTCGACGACACGAACAGCAATGTAACCATCTAGAGTCAGCGCTGGAAGAATACTGTATCGTATACCCCGATTGAACGACAGCCCTTGAAAAGGATCTTCGCCTGAAAGGGCTCGCCCGTATTTTCGAAGGATAGTGCGGCCATCTTTGCTGGATTCATCGAGGATCACCATCTGATGAGCTGTGTAGTTTGAGGTGATATGTATGAGCCATTCCGCTCGAGCAACGTCGTCACGTTCTGCAGCAGCTTTCCGTAAGATCTTATGAGTAAGACCAAGTTCCCGCAAGTTGTCGTGAAGGGCAGTGGTCGAGATTGGTTGATCATGATAGAGTGCGAGCCATTCACCAATTTCGTCTAGAAAGAGCGTTGGATTTTCACGGATAAGGTTGTGGATATCAGAGATCATCTGGGAATTCAGGATTCGTGGGCGTCCTCGGAGTACGGAAGGTGGATCGACACGTCCGTGGTTGTCATAGTTGTCTGTCCATCGCCGGATGCTCTTGGAAGTCACGCCAAGGATATCTGCAACATCCTCCATCTCCCATCCTTCGTCAACGAGTTGTAGGGCCCTGTGCTTCATGTCAGGACTTATCTTTCGATATACCATGGCGCCTGTGACGGTTTACGATGAGTTACGATGGGTTACTGACGTTCTATGTCTTTTTTTAATTTTTTAATTTTTTTAATTTTTTTTAATTTTTCGGGAATTTCGGTTCACTCAGAATCACGCGGGCAAGAATTTCCGAAAACCCTGTAGGGTTATGGTTCGAGTCACACCCGGATCACAGTGTAAAACCAAAAAATTGTGCTTGGTCAGTTTGTTGTAAAATCCTGGATTTTATGACAATCTGACAAGATTGTGATGGCCGGAATTGTGACGGTGTCAAACTTGCGTCAAAATCTCGAGGACTAAAAGAACCGTATATTCTACGAAAAAGTGCTGGGTATAGACTTGATCATGTGACGTGAGAACTTAGAGTCGTACACATTGCCTCGCATTGCATTGTCAATATACCTGCGCGCATGCATTTCGTTCGAGTCTCTATCCTTGTCATGGCATCAAAAGGGCTTCTGTTAAAGACCCCATGTTGCACATTATCATTGCAACGAAGATATGCGATGGCTAGAAGAAAGGTGCGGCGAGATCTTTTCTGACAAGTTACCTTAGCCCCAAGTAACCAGGTCGTCCGATGGCCGCAAGAAATTAACATTTAGCGACAGCTGGTTAATGGCCACAAGCGAAATTATTCGATGTCAAAAAAGTGGAGTGTTCTGCATGCGGAATCAACGTACCTCAAGACGGCGAGGTTGAATCTTTGATGGCGAAAGATGCGGTCGTGTTGGGGGTGTAAAGAGAGAGACTGATTCAACCCCACCTCTACTACCAGTACTGCCAAGACTACAACCAACCTTGAAGGTGGCTGATATTGTGACCCCGTGAGTCTGCTGATTGTACGTTTTGTCCCTTATCAACCAACTCTCTCTCGCTATTTTTTTTTGAAAAGGTGGCGCCTACAACACAGTCCTTGCATTCGCCTCACCCTCTTCAACTTTTCTGAAAAGTTCTACCCCGTCGTGTTCGACGAAGCTGTTGGCACGCGCATATACCTTATCTCTTATCACTGATTGGGATCCGAATAGACCACCGTGTCGCAGCTGTCGCTATCCAATATATCCTCGCCACTCTTGAATTTGAAGGCGCAGGCGCTCTCCCTCCTGAACGACTCTTACATTATTGCGCAGCCCACTCCAAGCTTCCTGGTCACCCTGAATTAGGCCTTTACGCTAGGAGTCAAGCCAACGGCGAAAAGATTGTGTTCTGTCTTATTTAGGTTTCTGGGACAAAAACGTGTCGTGGGCAACACGAAGATTCCCTCTGGTACTATATTAGTATACTATGACACTCTGCGGGTGCTGCGACAGCGCTTCCAAGGTCGATCAAGCCGAAGAGGAGGGGTGGAAAAAGGTGGAATTGTAAGCATCAGACCATTGCCATTGTACTCAACTCTAAAATGCAGATTCAAACTACGTGTCCAGCCACGGACGATGCAGCTCAACATGAACGGAATGCAATTCAGTCCTTCACTGTCCATGTCTTTGGTGACTTCCTTCCCTACATGTTCCAGTGCACCAAGAAGCTGATACACCCGCTAATGAGGCCTTATACCTGACACCGATGTGGGGAAGGCTAGGATAGGGTTTACATGCATGCGTCTTGAATGGTCTTGCAGACGACGTTCTTTCAGTGAGTGTCGTCGTTCAGCCCTGTATTCCTTTCTGAAGCCATGTTGGGATGGACATTTCTCATTGCAGATGCGGGTGGAGCGAGGCTTGATATGCCACTTGAGGCACGGATCTGCTCGTTTGCACCTCCAGATTGTAAGCCCATTTCGTCTTGAACATTTCCATATCATCTCCTTCAGGCATCTTCGCTATTTTCGTAAGCCGAATGGCACACCAGTTCCTTGAAGGTCAGCCTCCGTTAAATATTATCTGTCCTTTTCATGAAAAATGATATTTGAGTGCCGGGTAGATGTCATACAAGTTGTACCTCACTACTCCTTCGAAAATGAAGATTTGCTTCCATCAAATGCATGTTGCGAGCCTCCAGGCAGCCTCGGAGGCAAGGAATATTGCGGCAATACTGGGCCAATGTTATTATCATCCATCTGAGCAGCATGCAAAGTAAACGTGTTGAATGAGCAACCTCACGATGCAAGAGTCGCATGGATGCCGCAACTTAACCCACAGGAATCCGAACACTTAAGTATTCGACTTCGGATTCTCAGACCGCTTCGATTCTCCAGTTTCCCATGTACTATCCGAAGCTCAATCAATAAATTGAATTTGCTTGTATCTATGACTCGAGTGACAGCTGTCGAGCTAATGAATAGAAGCAGCCTCAGTTGGCAGTGGTCAAAATGTAGTCAATATATTGTTAAAATGGCCTTTGTCACTGTACCATCACTTTCCCGTCAGAATATCAGTCAGAATCCTGTCAAAATGGACTTAGATTGGGGAAACGTCTAGGATTGTGACAAGCAGCAGTTTATCATCAAATTTTCGGCACAACTTGGTCAAAATGCCAGAAATGACAGTCATTTCCCACGTCACTTTTTTTGGGTTTTACACTGTGGATATTAGTTTATTTACCGATGTGTTGAAAGGCTGCTAAATTTCACGCCGGATCAGCGATCGATTCAGCCATGGCTCCATTCTTCTTTCGCTCTTACTAACTCCCGTGAGCGCTCCAGAATTCACAGCGCCGCCACTACTGACGTTCCGAGCGGTGATTCAGCTTGGGCGAGTAGACATGAGTATGCGGTTATCATGGGCGCGCAAAGGTGATACAGAGTAAATGCCCATTCGTCATTCCTTTTATGTGTAATTGCTGACACGCATGGCAGGTTACGTTGGGAGTTTCAGCTTTCCAGACGATTCTCATCCCCGCGTTGGCGCTGGAAACAATTGAGCAATTCATACGGGATTCAACTGTGTCACTCAGGGTGTGTTCAGTCAATTCCGCGGAGGCATAGGCGCTCGAATATAGGCATTGGGCTGTCATCTGCAGCGTCGATGGCAAAATTGGGAAAAGGGTCGAGGATGCTCGTGATCTGGTGTTCGATTGGGGTGCTGTGATAGTAGTAGCGGCTGACCCTAGGGCCTAAGTAGAGTACTTAGTCGTCTGGGTATAAAATAAGCCCTAAGTTAGGTGTTCGTGCCATCCCATCAGATGGATTGATGTCCGAGATGATCGGACAGCCAGCCAATGATATCAGATTACATAATAAGCCCTTCTACGCTCAACTGGTTTGTAGGAGCCTAAGTTTTGCCGCTTACCGCGTTCCCATTTCTGTTACCATCGTGAAAAGCGGAGGGTTCCCCGTCCATTCTTATGAACTCCGTGCATGTGGTCAGTGCTGCTATGAAATGCCTGCCAACGACTTCGGCGCTGCGGTGGCAGCGGGGTAGACGAGCATGCTCAAGTGCATGTCGCTTGGCCGGCTTCTACGGAAAATGAACTCGTCAAGGGATCTGTGCAGCCTCACTGCTTCAGAGAGCATCGGAATGTATAAAAGCTTCTAGGAAACATAACTTGGCATTAGCATTCGACTAGCACCATGCGTCTGTCAACGGTTTTTCTCTCGTCTCTACTCTCGCTTGCCTATGCTTCTGTAGGCCCTGATACGAACTTGTATATTGTCAACAAAGTCATCTCTCCAGATGGTTTCAGCCGAAAGTGAGCATCATGTTTGCTGCATGAAGGTCGGCTAACGCAGCATAAGTACCGTACTGGCAGGGGGAACCGCGGCCGATGCAAGTTTTCCAGGACCTCTCATAGTCGGGAACAAAGTATGCCTCTGCAATCCAGAAACCTATCATGCTGATAGGGTCTTTGCAGGGCTGTGAATTTCGCCTCAATGTTATCAACCAACTGACCGACACAAACATGTTGACAAGCACTAGCATTGTGAGTTTAGTGCTCTCGTGCGTTTCTTGACCCGTCCTAATCCTGTCTGTAATACAGCACTGGCACGGCCTCCTTCAGGCTGGGACGAATTGGGCAGATGGCCCTGTCGGGGTGAACCAATGCCCTATCGCATCAGGAAGCTCGTTCCTCTACCAATTCTCTGTCCCAGGACAAGCGGGCACCTTTTGGTACCACTCTCACCACTGTAAGTATCCGCGCGGATACCTCGCAAACATGGATTATTGACAAGCAGCGATACAGCAACTCAGTATTGTGACGGTTTGAGGGGCCCGCTCGTTGTTTATGATCCAGATGATCCACTTTCCGATCTGTAAGTTTCGTGGTACTTCTACTAAAGGAATTCAGAGGCTCACCGGCATGTCACATAGATATGACGTAGACAATGGTAAGCCGCCAAGATACACCGTGATGGAACTGTGCTGACTGCTTCTATTGCTAGAGTCCACTGTGATCTCCCTAGCTGATTGGTAAATTCGTCATCTCGGACCACTGTCCGCTTGGCTGACGACATTTAGGTACCATACGCCTACGCTGCTTGAGAAGGCTCTTGTGCCCACCCCTGATGCGACGCTTATAAATGGTCTTGGTCAATATCCCGGAGGGCCCAATTCTTCGCTTGCAATTGTCAATGTAAAACAGGGCACACGTTATCGTATGCGTCTAATATCAGTGTCTTGCGAACCCGGTTTTATATTCTCGATTGATAACCATAATATGGTAGTTAACCGTTGGAAATGCAAACATCACTTTATTTGACCTTGTTCTCGACAGACTATCATCGAAGCTGACGGCATTTCGACCAATTCAGTGACAGTCAATTCTCTTCAAATCTTTGCTGGCCAACGCTACTCATTCGTTCTGAAAGCATACCAACCAGTCGGTAATTACTGGATAAGAGCGACCCCAGACAGAGGCCCGGTTGGGTCAGCCATCTTGCGATATGCTGGCGCACCAGTCGCCGACCCGACAACGGTTCCAGCTAACACCACGATTGCCCTTTCAGAAACTAGCCTGTCGCCACTTTACGACGCTGGCGCGCCAGGTAATCCAGTTCAAGGTGGCGCGGACGTTAACATCAATTTCAACATCTTTTTTAACACCACTGATTCCAAATACCAAGTTAACGGTGCCACCTTTGATCCACCATCTACCCCCGTCCTCTTGCAGATTCTCAGCGGCGCTAGAACGGCTCAAGAGCTGCTCTCTCCCGGAAGTATTTACATCCTTCCAAGGAACAAATCAGTTGAAGTGACCATACCTGGTGGCTCAGCCGGTAGCCCTGTGAGTAATACTATATTCCTCAGCAACAGTTTCCCTGATTATTGGCCCCTTCTCTAGCATCCTATGCACTTGCACGGTGTAAGTTTAATCCATGAACGCACTCTTTTTTTTGCATCTCATACATTGTTTAGCAAACATTTGATGTAGTCCGGAGTGCGGGGAGCTCGATATACAACTACAAGAACCCTGTGAGGCGTGACGTAGTTAATACTGGTTTCGCCGGCGACAACGTTACGTTCCGGTTCAGTACGGAAAACCCTGGTCCTTGGATAATGCATTGGTACGGTGACTCTTCCGATCTTAGCATAAACAATTTCTAATCGATGTTTTGAAAACAGCCATATCGACTGGCACTTAAACATGTAAAGAGTCATTGATATTCCTATTTGCGATCATGCTGACTAGAATCTCCAGCGGGCTCGCTATTGTATTCGTAACAGATGTCGATACAACCGCCACGTTCGATCCCCCCGGTATGTCTCTTTTTCCAGACTCTGGATATCCTATTCACGGCCACTATCTTCAGAGGCATGGGATCAGTTATGCAATACTTCATAGAGGCTCTGTCTTTGGACCCTCTCGCGTATCTCTGTACCTTATTTATATTCGATTTTTGTGTACAACATTGTGCAACAAGTTTTCGCTTTTTCCGCAGCCTGAGTATCGATGCGTCAAGAATTTAAGTAACACTTGGGAATCGGGATATATATCAGGGCAGCACACAATGTCATCTGGCACTGAAGGTATTGTCTTAGTCTCGTTCCCAGACGTAATGAGCAGACCTTGATGTGTTGGCGGAGTTTCGGAGTGACCTGAGCTGAGTCAAATTTTTTGAGATATTTCACACGATCAACCTGCTCTATGCGTGAAATCCGTTCAGGATTTTTGACTCCGATTTCGGAGTTCGCTCGGGTACGACACGTCTGGGCACGAGACTAGTATTGCCTTCCTTCCCGCCCAGTGGCGCGGTTTCAGAGCTGGCTGCCGCCTTGGCAAGAGCCGCGGATCTAAGGCCAGCCAAGTACTCTTGTATAAAAGGCATATGGTATACATGACTCATATGATCTGTCAAAAATGACTAGTAACTTTCAATTCAGGTCAACCCCTTTCCTGCGGCTCCGCAGACACAGAAATATCATCTTGTTGACTCCTCTTCGGAGAGATCTGACTCCTCGCGACTTGGAATGGAGCCTGCCCTAAAGCGATATTGATAAAGATGAGAAAAGTGAGACTTTACGCTCGACAATCTCATTGCTCAAGCATTCTTCCCCTGTAACCTTTAGACAACATGGTGTAGGTCGTCCTTTCTATTTCATATCCTAGATGAAACGCTCACGCGGACTGCATAAAGTAAGTTCACAGTAGGTATGAAAACCAGACTAGTATCTATGACGTGTGGTTGAGGTGATTTCGATCCAAAGACCAAATTCGTGCCCTGATGGACAAGCCCACGAATATCCGTAATATGAGTGTTATTGCTCATGGTACGCTTGTTACACTCTTTTTCAAGCAGATGATCTTATCGCTTTTCATAGTCGATCATGGAAAGTCGACCCTTACGGATTCGTTGGTTTCGAAAGCCGGAATTATCGCCGAAAACCCTGGCGTGTGCTTCACAGATACGCGGCCGGATGAAAAGGAACGTGGTATCACCATCAAATCAACAGCTATATCCATGTATTTCGAAGTAAACAAGGAAGACTTATCCGCCATCAAGCAAAAGACTGAAGGTCTCGCATTTTATCTTATCATCGAAAATTATCGGATCACTGATCTATTATGATAGGAAATGAATTCTTGATTAACTTGATTGACTCTCCAGGACATGTCGACTTCTCATCTGAAGTTACCGCTGCACTGCGTGTAACAGACGGTGCACTCGTGGTGGTCGACTGTGTTGACGGTGTCTGCGTGCAGACAGAGACTGTCCTTCGTCAAGCACTGACGGAGCGTATCAAGCCTGTCGTCATTATAAACAAGGTTGACCGTGCCTTGTTGGAACTTCAAGTCGATAAGGAGTCATTGTACCAGTCTTTCCTCCGAACCATTGAAAGCGTTAATGTCATTGTATCAACTTATCACGATGCCGCCCTCGGCGACGTCCAGGTCTACCCAGACAAGGGTACAGTCGCTTTCGGATCTGGTCTTCATGGATGGGCCTTCTCTCTTCGTCAATTCGCTGCTCGCTATGCCAAGAAGTTTGGTGTAGACAAGGAAAAAATGATGTCCAAACTCTGGGGCGACAATTACTTCAACCCTGCCACAAAAAAATGGGCCACCAGCGCTACAGGCGCCGATGGCAAGCCTCTTGAACGTGCATTCAACATGTTCGTTCTCGACCCGATCTTCAAGATCTTCGATGCGGTGACGAACGTCAAAAAGGATGCTATTACCAATATGCTCGAAAAATTGGAGATCAAACTGGCTCAGGACGAGCGAGACTTGGAAGGCAAAGCTCTCCTCAAGGTCATTATGCGTAAATTCTTACCTGCCGGTGACTCTCTTCTGGAGATGATTGTCATCAACCTCCCGTCACCTGCCACTGCCCAGAGGTACCGTGTGGAGACCCTCTACGAAGGTCCCATGGATGACGAGTCTGCTATTGGTGTCCGTGACTGCGACCCTAACGGTCCTCTTGTCCTCTATGTCTCCAAGATGGTGCCTACATCCGACAAAGGCCGTTTCTATGCACTCGGTCGAGTATTCTCCGGGACGGTTCGTTCTGGACCCAAGATCCGCATTCAAGGACCGAACTACCAGCCCGGAAAGAAGGATGACTTGTTTGTTAAGTCCATACAACGTACCGTGCTCATGATGGGCAAGTACATCGAACCCATAGAAGACTGCCCGGCGGGCAACATCTGTGGTCTCGTTGGTATCGACCAGTTCTTGCTCAAGAGCGGAACGTTGACAACGTCGGAAACTGCTCACAACATGAGGGTCATGAGGTTCTCCGTGTCCCCTGTCGTCCAAGTCGCCGTCCAAGTCAAGAACGCCGCAGACCTGCCCAAGCTGGTCGAAGGTCTGAAACGCTTGTCAAAATCGGACCCATGTGTTCAGGCATGGATAAACGAGAGCGGCGAGCACATTGTTGCCGGCGCAGGTGAACTTCACTTGGAAATTTGTTTGAAAGTACGTTGGCGACGTTGTCTTACCTATAGAAACTCATATCAGGATGTAGGATTTGCAAGAAGACCACGCCGGTGTTCCTCTCAAGATTTCCGACCCTGTCGTGCCTTACCGAGAGACAGTCAAGGCAGAGTCAAGTATTGTTGCGTTGTCAAAGTCCCCGAACAAACACAATCGTCTATACGTCAAAGCCATGCCGCTCGATGACGAGCTTACGAAAGCGATCGAAGAGGGCAAAGTGAGGTCACGCGACGATTTCAAGGCCCGAGCTCGTATTATGGCAGATGAGTTCGGCTGGGATGTTACCGATGCCAGAAAGATCTGGTGTTTTGGTCCTGACACGATTGGTCCCAATTTGTTGGTTGATGTCACCAAGGGTGTGCAATACTTGAACGAAATTAAGGACTCTTGCGTCGCCGCATTCCAATGGGCGACCAAGGAGGGTGTCTGCGCTGAGGAAAATATGCGTGGAGTCCGCTTCAACGTTCTAGATGTGACGGTAAGCGACTGCAGTCAATTACAGTATACGAGATTGACGAGGATCATAAAAAGTTGCATGCCGATGCTATCCACCGTGGTGGAGGACAAGTTATTCCAACTATGCGTCGCGTTTGCTACGCCGCCTGCCTCCTTGCAACGCCTGGCCTTCAGGAGCCCGTATACTTGGGTATGTTGTAGTTGTCGTATTACGGTCAGATCACTAACAACCCCACAGTGGAAATTCAATGTCCTGAAACTGCTATCGGTGGTATCTACAGTGTGCTCAACAAGCGTCGTGGTCAAGTGTTTAGCGAAGAGCAGCGGCCAGGAACGCCCATGTTCACAGTCAAAGCTTATCTCCCCGTCGCCGAGTCCTTTGGTTTCAATGGTGAACTACGTTCACAGACTGGTGGGCAAGCCTTCCCTCAATGTATGTTCGATCACTGGGATATTATGAACGGATCCCCCCTCGACAAGGGCAGCAAGATGGAGGAACTTGTAAGACAGATCCGGACACGCAAAGGTCTCAAGGTCAGTCATTTGATGGATTTGATGTGTATCTTGGAGCTCAGTGTAATATGCAGCCTGATATTCCATCTCTGGATACGTACTACGACAAGCTGTAATTTTAGTGAAATGTTGGTAGCTGTACAAGAAATATGTATAAGGAGTGTGTGGGAAGTGCATGCAGTACGTCAATTTTAACTTCTTATTGATGCGTATAATGATCACTGGGGCCTCACCACCAGTGACCAAGCGTTATTACCACCCATGTTTTCTCCCTACAATCGTGTCCGGTTTCCGCCACCATCTCAATCACATCTGTCCTTTCGTCCTGTAACCTTTCCACCTCAGGCTCCCCAGGATCTTTAGAGTTCCCACCTTTACGTGCACTTGCTAGTTCATATACTCAGTCAACCATATCCGGTTTACCTTCACTGCCGTCTGCCGAACATCTCCTCTCAACTTGCCTCGCTCCACTGGAATGTGAGTGATCTAGAACCGGAGGGAGGTAATCAATGCGCTTCCCGTGTCATGCACCGGCTGCAAGACATCGCCGTCTGGTCTTAACAACGACACAATGTACTTATAACGTAAGTACTACACTGCTTCTCGTAAATCCCTCCCTCCACCACCTTCTGTCTCAAACCTCCATCAAAATGCATTCTCAGATGCCGTCCACTGTCCTTTATACGCGCTGTCTGACTTTTAGTACACGTTCTTCGTCTGGAAGATTGATCAAATCTCAATCTACATTCCTGTGAATCCTGTCATCCGGACACTGCAATATACCTCGAGGGAGAGGGAGGGTTGAGATGAGCACCATGACGTTGGTTCAATTGCAATACCTATGTGCACCGCCTGACTATTTTGAACGGAAATGCGCGAGGCCAAATCATTTCTAATTTGGGAGTGGCGAGGCTCTATACAAGTAGATGAAGTATGTATAAAATGACCTGGCCATCATCTTTATACATAAGGCTGGTCAGATCAGTGGCGAAGGAGGCAATACTTGTAGCAAAAACCGGGGCTAAATGCGTGTTCACGGCACAAGTCCAGCACGGCTAAACGTCTGCTCCGCTGCTTGCATCACCCCCTCTACCGCGACCACATTGATCCAGTCAGAAACAACATTCCATATGTCCCCGAGGTCCTCGCTATTCTCTACCTCGCCTTCTAGAGCTGCACGAATCGCGTTTTCTTTGATTGAAAGCAACGGGATCAGGCTTGCTAGCTCATAGTAGAAAGGATGCATGAGGGTTTTTACAGTGGCTATGACGAGCAGTGCGTCTCGCAAGATTGAAAATCGCAGGGCTTTGTTCTCTGCCAATACGAATTCGGCCTGTATACGAGATTGTGACAAGTCGAAGAAGAGAAATAGGATCGATACTCACCTGGGACGAAGGAAGTTTTGCCTCGAGACGAGATGCAACCTGTAGAGCCCTCTTCATTGTCTCATATCCTTCCCTAAGCTGACGCTCTGCTTCTTCCCTACTCGAGTGCACCCACGACGGCGGGTCGCCCCATATTGTCTTTGCAGTCAATAGGGCCTCTATATGGACGCACTCAAAGGCATAATCATTCTGTGTGAACACCTCTACGTCGACTTCCCTGCCAAGGATCTCCGAAAGCCTCTCCGAGAGCTCCATGCGGCTCGGCCTGCCCCATACAGTGCCCGCAGCATAGCCGATGAGGAAATTGACGTTGCTGTCAGGACGCTGGGTGCCTCTCTGTACGGAACCAAATATGCCTGCCCATGCGGCCATCGGGTTATTAAATCGCTCCTGTTCAAAGACGGGGTGACATAGTACACTGAGACGGTCGAGGGTTAGTTGTGTGGTTGGGACTGTGCTGATGGAAGGGGAAAGCCTTGAATGTGGTGGGGGCGGTCTCAAACATGATGGAGGAGAAGTGTTCATGGGTGCAAGATAGGAGGAGAAAGGGCGAACAGACGCCTTGAAAGTTGAAGTGATCCTCGTTATCGCAACAGACATGATTATGACCAGATGATTGGCTCTCGTTGGTATATAACGACGGTAAGTGAGACATAGCGTGGAAATGGAACGGTCTAAGACGTCGGAAACAAAAGTCTGAGTCGAATGAGTATTGGCATTTGTTTGTTCGTATACCCGCCAGTGGTCCGCTCCTGACTTCAAGTTCTCCTGTCGATGTATCTCAACCTATAGCTATGCGCAGTCTCCTTATGCGAGGAAGATAGAGAACACACTTCTGCTTAAAAGCGTCGCTTATCAACGAGTCAACGTAGGTCGCACTCACGGTTCTGTATTACGACGTGGCACTGATTCTCTCAAGGTGTCATCTGTTCTTCCGAGGCTTGAAATAAACGATGTTCTTTGCATTGCATATCGCCGTATACCCAAAGAATCCTGCGCAGGTATCGCTTCGAGGTTGACGCCTACTTCAAGTCTGATATCACTCGCACTTGAAAGACGATTTCCACCGTCAGCTGGATACGGAACCATCTTCCCAAAAACGAGGCAGGGCACGTTAACACTGGTCTGGCGAGGTCTTTTGCGCAGCAAACAGAGAGGGCGATATTTTCACTGGCAGCAGCATTGCTTCCGCGGGATCAGTTTCCGGAGCCAGATTCGTTTGGCATCAAGGGAAAGGATTTTGAGTACCTTTTCGTGGCAACTCGTCAGTCTTCCTCGTCCATATTATTCATGTTCAAAAAGCCCTGACATTTTGAAGCAATTTTTGGAACAGCAACTGAGCGACGTTAACACAAAAAAGCTGGGTCTTGTCGATATTTCCTACCATTTCATCATTTCCTGGTCAGGCCTTTTCCAGCTGCAAAAGGTCTCAATTTGACAGAAAGATTCCCAAAAGTCACCGCAGTAAGTTGCTTTCACGCTAACTTTCTAGAATATATTGATCTAGTGGCGGTGTTGAAGCAAAAAAAAAAAAAAGCAACAAGTTAACTGCTCACTCCCAACTCAAGGTAATTAATGGTGATGATGCAGCGGCATCGATCGTATCGTCCACCTACGAACCCTTCGATACCATTGGTTCCTATGAGCAAGAGGCCACTCGTCTTGGAGTGAAGCAGAACGAGGTGGGTTTAATCGCAAGCACAGGTTGGCGAAGCATTAACCACGAATGAGGTAGCGTTTACATGATTTCCAGGCGCTAAGCACCCAACGACTGGAAAGCTTGTCGCCTTCTGTTGGAGACAGTGATTGAAATTACGGCTCCAAATGGAAACATTAGGTGTCATTTCCCTCGTCTCTACTTTGCTATACGACAAGCAGGACGAAGCCACTTTGGATATAGTGGACTGTATCTCCATTTATCATATGATACTGTTGCCTTGTGCCCGAAGAACTAATAAAATGTTTTACGCATAGGCCGCCGCAACATTGGGTAGTGATAGCGTTCTCGCCGAAGATTAGGTGGAAGGTAGCAGTACTTGTAGCTAAAAACGAGAGTTAAATGGGTGTTCACGGCATGGCTAAACGTCTGCTCCGCTGCCTGCATCATCCCCTTTAGCGCGACCACATTGATCTGGTCAGAAAGAACCTTTCATAACTCCTCGCTACTCTCTACCTCGCCTTCTACAGCCGCGTATTCTTTGGCTAAAAGCCACGGAACCATGAGCTGCAGCTCACCATAGAAAGGATGCATGGGGATTTTTACAGTGGCTATGACGAGCAGTGCGTCTCGCAAGATTGACAAACGCAGGGCTTTGTTCTCTTCCAATATGGATTCGGCCTATATACGAGATTATGACAGGTCGAAGAAGAGAAATAGATACTCACCTGGAACAAAGGAAGTTTTGCCTCGAGAAGAGATGCAACCTGTAGAGCCTTCTCGTTGTCTCCTAAGCAGACGCTCTGCGGCTTTCCTGCTCGAGTGCTTTCATGACGATCGCCCCATATTGTCTGTGCAGTCAATAGGGTACATATGGACGTACGCAAAGTCATCTTCCTGTATGAACACCTCTACATCGACCTCCCTGCCGAGGATCTCCGAAAGCCTCTTCTTGAGCTCCGGGTAGCTGGTGCACACATCGTGAAGAAGTCAGCGCGCAGCATAGCCAATGAACAAATCGACATCGCTGTCGGGGCGCTGGGTGCCTCTGTGCGACAACTGCCTCCTATTTGCTCGTCAGTCACGTCACGCGTTCCACTGCAACCCCTAAAGGCCGGTATAAACCATGACCACCAGCATTCCTCGCCTCGTGCGGGCCCGCAGCATCATCGGTCTAATCCGATGGAACATCAAGGACTGCAAGCTCACTGAACATGTCAGCCCACGACTCCACTGCTCGCTCTCTAATTAATCCTAACACTTGTCTTCCACACCTAGTCATTTGCGAATGCCACCATAGGCTCGGATCTGTCCCAGTACATGTGCCGCGAGGCGATCTTATGGGAGTTCAGTGGCATTGCTAAGAACTTGAAATTTCCTTCAAATGATCCCATTTATACTGTGCATCCTGAATTTCGCAAGGCAGCAAGCCAGTTGTACAACATGCATAACATCATTGTGGACAAGGATGATGTACACGGCCCAATGACGGAAGTAGACTATAATAAAGTTTGGAGCATGATAACGGGCTTCGAGGAGCTTTACCCGATGATTGATTTTTTGATCAAAGCAGAGCAAACCAAGGAAAAGGAGAAGAAGAAGAGGGACTCGGAGGATGGAAGGGCATATGGAGAAGTGAATCTAAAGAGATCCCCAGTAGCATAATCACTTCAAATGGCTTCTCCTGTCATAGAACCCGAGTCCTTGCCGTGACTGAAGCGCATCGAAATTATCAGTGATCACTGTCTATCCCTATCTAGCCCAGTGAGATGATCACTCTCTCGTCCAAAATCTAGTTCGATATAGACCCACCCTGCAATGACGTTAAATGCGGCATGCTTAGCAAACCGACTTATTCCATTTTCATCATACGTCCATTGCGACTTCTTATTTGCAAAGTTCAAACAAGACAAATTTCTTGACTCGATGGGCTGACAATGGCTAGCGTTACGTCGGAAAATGTTTTCTGGACATAGAATAGTCATTTAAGTCTGAAAATGATGAAAATAGGTGTTTTCTAGCTGTCCGGACAAATGTGGGGCCCAGGTTGCAGGTGTGACAATCGACTACTAATGCATTGCAGTGATTGCTGCTACGACGACGACGACGACGACGACATCACAATTCTTCCGTCTAATGCTTCAGTCCCTTGTTCGACCGCGCCCTTAGCTTCCGTGGTCCCCTCGTCTTTGGCTTGGCCGGCATCTTTGGCGAAGCTGGTTTCGGCTTATTGTTTGACGGCCGCTGAGGCTTGCCCGGACGAGGCTTCTGGACTGTCGGCTTCTTAGGCGCTGGCTTCCCCGGAGGTGAAGGTTTGGGCTTCTTCGGCACACAACCTCTCACTGACAACCCCCCAAAACTGCGTCGCCTGATCTGACATGACTCCGGGTCCGTCTCTACAATTTCATCGGCTTTGAACCCAAGTTTGGGCAAAACATCTGCACAACCGAAAGGGACCCCTTTGCTCGGGACGGGGGTGTTCTCTGAGCACGGCTCTATGACTTGACGGTCATGGTTAACAGCCACAATCAATTTTCCCGACGCGGGAAGTTGCACGTGAGAATCCGGGTGTCCTCCACCGTTCTGATAATACCACTCTGCAATGACCATGAGCTCTGCACACCTCCCGCTAAAAATGTGGGCGCCTTGGTTGGCCAGCTCCTTCTTACAGGAATCTAAAGCATTTGTTAAAAGTGGAGGGAACCCCAGGTCCTTCTTAGCGGCTGGGCCTTTGATCGAGGTTGCGAAATAGATCTTCTTTTCATTGGCAGTGTACAAGGCACTGACCATGGCCGGTCCACCTGTTTTGGGCAAAAAATCCCAAACTCTTTTGGCCTCTGAGATCAGGACTTCGCGTGTGATCTGGGTGGTGGGATAATCTATGGAACCGACGTAGGCTTCAAGTCCGTCGTATGAATCCAGTCTGAAGGGAGAGTGGTGGGGATCCACAGCATACAAAAATGAGGTGCAGAAGAGTAGCACAAAGAGGCTCTGGAGGATGAACGGTTTCAGAGACATGTCGAGGAATAGATATGATCAGGTGGGGGGAATAGAATAGATGCGGAGGATGGAAATGTTGAGAGGTTGAACGGTGTGAGATTGAACTGTCGACAATGGGGACCAGCCCCAAAGTAAGGAAAGAAGGCGACGATGGTTGGTTCGCAGAACTGAAGTGAAAGAGAGGGTTATGGCCCTCTTTTATACATTCTCTGGCGTCCCACAAACTCCAAGATAAAAATACGGCATTGGGTGCAGTGAGAGCGGAATGGATCCAATTTTAAATTGCAGTGCATCACCGCCCATGAGTTCTGTTCAAACGCTCATCTGGACCACCCAAGCATCCGTCACTGTCGGTTTGTTGAATGCATTCATCCGCTTTCATCGAGTTTTCTGGAACGATGCGGTTTGAAAAATTAATCCATCCAAAGTTCTTCCTCCAGAATTCCGATAAACCGTTCGATGGGCAATAGTTCGTGATTGAAGTATTTGATTAGTGCGATAATAGATTCCTACCATTCGGCGGCGTACTGTGATGTAATACCCCGGCTCGAACAAAAAAAGAAACGTGCTTATCAGAGGAAACCTTGAGCTTGAGCTTGATAACTGATTTCATATTCGGGCCCATCGAGGCTCCGTGAGTGAGACCGACTCACGAAGTTTTGTATTTTAAGTTGCTCGACGAGCTGGGTGTGCTTCTTTTCGGTGAAACTTCGGCTCTTTCTGTAATCTAAATTGCGGCTTACATCAGAGGCATAGACAAAGATGCAGTCAGTCAAGACGTCTTACTAGAATGTACTTCTGAGCTTTCTACCACCTTCGTAAATAAAAAAAAGTGCTCTCTCACCCTGGTATACATTGCACTAATAGCCGCTAGTAGTAAATTTGATCCGAGAAGTGCTATTATCGTGTTTTTGCTGGTGGTATGATGTGGCATTTGGCAGCACCGCCACCATCTGTCACCATATGAGTGACATCGCCGAACAATCGATTGTAATGCAGATTTTGCATTTTTACTTCGAGCACTCTATCACGGATGTTCGTAAATGCCGATTCCCGAAGCGTGCCTTGCCAGATAATAGGGGAGCTCGAAGTAAAAATGCAAAATTTAAAGCTCGTCACTCATACGATGACAGATGGTGGCGGTGCTGCCAACTTGCACTTGAAACAAGTTAACCCGTGTACTCACCCGAATCTTGCTCCTTCGCCCCATGAAGAACCACTCCCCGACGAAGCCACCTCATTCCTATTCGGAGAACATTAACTGAGTGAAAATGAGGGTATAACCTCCTTTCTCGTCGCGGGCATATGGCTTGCCGCAAGGCCCGCAACGCAAGCCAAAACTCACGTCCATGCGACCCACCTCCAAATCCAACTCTTGCTCAAATCCTCTACGAAAGGTTGAAATACAACGAACGTGTTCTCTCTCCTTCCCGAGGTATATACGTCGTCTTCAACGTTTTTTATACTCAACCTATGACAGGCATTCGCACTCTTCATCTCTCCATTGAACCGGATACCTCGATCCTCTCTTCCTGCACTCAACACGTAGCTCAAATCGCCAAAGGATTCAGCTTGTTGGGCGGTCAATGATTGGGCGTACGTGTCGCTTAGAAAGAGCCTGTTGCAGTGGTCCCCACGTCCTGTCATGATATACTAGTATAGAAAGAATAAAGAAAAGGTTTTCAATGATGTAGTCGGCCATTGAGCTCCCGAATAGGACCTAGTCGCAGACTGAGGGAGGTAGTTAGGCTTTAGGGCCGCCTTCATCAGAATCTCTGGAACAGAAGGTATCTCTACTCATCTCAAGCCAACTCCTTAGCGCCTCATCAGTCTGCCTTTGAATAGAGGCAAGGGTGTGTGGGAGAAGAGATGGTGAAATTTGGCACGCAGCCGGCGCACATCTGAGCCGAGTCATATGATGTTATTGATAAACTAGCATGTTTTGTGACTATATCTACGGAAAGCCAGACATGACAACTTGAATCGAAACCATTGAATGCCAACGAACTTTGAAAACAAGATGACTCTCCCATTCTCGTTATCTAAGACACTTTTGACTGCTCCTGACTCCCCGCTGGTATGATTAGCTCCTTGGATTGGTGTATCAGGTACACGGATGACGAAAGCGCAAACCTGTCGGCTTGCTTTGGAATCCGTAAGCAGTCCGCATATTGATTATTGGTTGGCATAGTTGTAGTGCAGGGATATACATGTAACAACATGAACAAGTAACAACAAACAAGCAAGCTCGTTGACCAGCTACCAATTTGCCACCGGCAGCCGTTCCCTATGGAAACCAAAAGCTCATACGGCGACATCTTGACTGCGCGGAGGCAAACTTGCTAGATGTTCAAAAACTTATGCAGGATGTTGTTGACGAAGATATCCAAGATTTATCTCGCCAGGAAAGGAAGTTAGTCAATTGCATTGAACGGTGCAGGGTCCTCGCTCCTATCAAGAAACCTCCAGACGACGAATGATTCTTGCGGCGTATAGCTAACATC
The DNA here is from genome assembly GCA_000827485.1 of Amanita muscaria Koide BX008. Taxonomy (NCBI): domain Eukaryota; kingdom Fungi; phylum Basidiomycota; class Agaricomycetes; order Agaricales; family Amanitaceae; genus Amanita; species Amanita muscaria. The sequence continues at coordinate 41,974 of KN818398.1, forward strand.
TGCTGCGAGAGACGACATCCTAAACTTACGGCGTGGGAGTGACCCCGAGGGAAGTTGGCTGGATGAGGCCAGCAACAAGATCCGGAAGAACGGAGCTAAACACCACTGTTTTTCATCTGTAATAGAGCGCATCCAATGAAGTATAATATCAACTGTTAGTTTCTTCTTTCTTCCCCTCCTCCCGTCGTGACGGTGATCTACTGGGCTTTTTTTAGACCATACGAAGATCCATTTCAACATCAAAGATCGCGTTTTCGAGGATTGCGGGAAAGGGTTTACAAAGACCATGTTTTGAAGCGGCATTGGAAGATTTGCCAGAATAGGAAGAGGCATCTAGGTAATGCTGATGAGGCGGTCAAGGACTGATTTGATCTTGACGAGTTAAATAAGGACTACGGAGAAAGAAGAATCCGAGTGGTATGCTTTATTCATTTCTCCCTTTCATTACACATAACTGATCACCTCATGTTGCACGATACCTGTCAAATTGCTGTGTTAACTCCGATTTGACCTAATCCAACCGTCGATTCTTATGGTGAAACGTGCAGGAATCCCATTTCTATCTTGTACAGGTTACCCGCGTTTGCTGTTCGAGCAGCAGGGTCCTGCTATTGTACTACTCGTGTTGTCATTGAATGGGTTACACAACCAGAACGGCGACATGCTAATTCCCCGAACAGAAGGTAGCCCGCCTGGACACAACATTGTTCGAATGCGGTCAAGCAGTGGCAAAATAGAGTTGCAATTCCAACAGTCAGTCCCATCGCTGCCACTGCATCTTGCGTGGTATATAGGCCTACGCAGCCCCATATACCGTTGCTTCTCACCCCTCCTTGCAGTGCACTATGTCGCAGCGAACTCAACACTGGCTACCGTCCGAGCAATCTGGCATCCCCGATTCCAATAGAACGTTCGTATTTTAATGATTTCCATGGCACCAACCATCTGTGATACTTTAGCATTAGCGATGAGTCGTTAAGCCAAGTCTCTTGGGTACAGGACTACCATTCAACTGCCGCACCTTCTGGATTGCAAGCGCAGCAGGCATCAACTCAAGAAATCTTAGCTCCCTATCCTGGCTACATGTCTCACTCCATTACCCCCGTGCACCCTCTTATCCGCGATGCTACTCATCCAGCTATGATAGAGGAACAAGAGAACATGGCTCCCGAGCACGATCACCTCCCAAATCAGGAATTGGCTGACATTGCTGACCAATTCTACCTCTCGTTCGGCGGAAACGGGCTTTCACCGCCTGGAGATGGTAAGCCATAACAAACATGAATCCAACATGTTAAGTTCTAACCGAAGCCCAAGTCCTATGGCCCTTGCCTATTCCCTCCAACGGAGCGGCGGGTCTGCCCACGTCCTCGACCATAACAGACTTTTTAGCTCATTCACCTGTAGGGACCTCTATAGCAGGGCCACGCATTATCGATCTTGTGGCTGCAGAAAATCTAAGAGTTGTTGGATCGCCCCAGATCCAGCAAGCGGCAGGCAAACGGCGGAAGAAGAACGGCATCTATGAGTGCACGTTCCGCAACGTTGGGTGCAATGCAACATTCACAGCACCCCACAATTTACGGTGTACGCAATGAAATTTTACAAATATATATGCACGCTAACGACGAATTTCATAGACCATTTGAATGCACATCGGGGCTTAAAGCCCTATGAATGTACGGAATGTTCATACGCTGCTGCTTCCCCGACGACCTTGAAGCGACACATGAAGAAACACCCTAGGGTTACCATAGAGAGGACGTGTGAGCCCGAGTCCTTTTGATAGCTATAGATGCTTATCACTGTCGCGTTGCTTCTGAGGCTAAATCCCACACCCCCACACACTGTATTATTACCTACTGCAGGCAGCCCAGATTCATTCCACTTTATTTCCGGTCTAAACCCTCGTCATACAACTTTCTGCAGAAAAATAACACAAGGTTGTACTTTGCCTCCAATAGCTGAGATATTTCCGCTGTCTGGCAAATTATACCCAGCGAAAATACTGCGGGAAGACATCATTTACTACCGCCGTTCTCCGCCGTCCGAGTCCCTGCCGTGTGGTGTGACAGGTTTGGGCAAATGGGCCAATAGAATCTTCGTGAATCAAAGGCTTTGAAAAAGGGTCCAAAAGGGTCCACTGGGCCCGGGTGAGTGGCCTGCTTATCTTGGCGCCGATATGGTATGCTTACTAGGGGTGCAACAATACTGCGGCGCGCATGGGCCCAAACACGAGAAGCCGCACCACATAATCGTGTAAGGCCACTCATCACTCCGTAACTAATGCATACGATATTGTGGCGGCAGCGTGGTGTATGCAGCGGTGGTTTAATTAGATGAACACGCTGCATGGACATGGCATGAGGCCTACTATATGAGGCCCAGGAAGTTGACCTAAATAACGGGAAGGGTAGATCAGGCACGCAAAGGGCACGCAAAAGGAATGAGAGATCCAGTACTAGTGATCGATTGATCCACTGACTTCGGGCGTCGTTATGTAAATTGTTTACATGTAGCTCCGATTGGCAACTCGCTTCGTTTCAGACTAAATTTTATCAACCGACAAATTTGAAGTACATAAATACTAGAATTGGATATCTGCAATGCAGAGATGTTTTAATTAAGGAGGTTTTCTTCAAATAGAACACTAGGGGTGCTCAATTCTAGAGTTCAGTCCAAAGATCAGACGATGTCATTTAATGGCGTGGTTGGAATCATGATGGCGATGACCAAAGTATTAAGCCACAAACGGCTTAGGGTAGTAAAATTTTCCAAAATTATTAGGTTGGGGATGCCAGCATCAGGAAAACGTCAAAGTTGGCAGCTTTGGGAAGCTCCAAAGGCTGCCATTTTTGACGTTTTTTCCTGATGCATGATCCTCCGACGAGGGAGAATGCATTCTTTCCGCTGCCGCTGAATTCCCAAATGAATCATTTTCCCCCCAATTAATGGTACATGGGAAGGGCTAGTCGACGATTTATCTCCACAGGCCATATTCTGATACAGTGCCCATCGAAAAGGGTAGGACCTTTTTTTAGCTCAAAAGCGATATAGGTCCTGCCACCACTCCGAGTGGCGTAATGTTGGCTGCTGTAATGCATGCGGTGTTACAGGCGAAGAGCGTTGGTAACGTGTACTGCCCAAGCAACAATCGATCAATCAACAGGGAGTGTA